>JALIZH010024659.1:15000-48442 GCA_030522465.1 Rhipicephalus appendiculatus | reverse complement strand
GTGTCGGTTAAATTTCGGCTATACTCGGCGACAACTTTTCTTGGCACTGAAGGGAAAGCTACGGGGGGCGGAGCATCTGCACATGTAACCCTACGCGAAGTAGTCCGGCTTGACATGCGTCTCGTACCGCTGTGGAAAGTGATGGCCGCGCGCAATCAGCGTTGCATTTCGACGCAGACGCCGCTGCAGCGTTTGAGGCACTGGCAAAAGGCGCAACTTTCTCGCGCGTTCAAAAATGCAAAGTGACAACCTATAAAGTAAAACAAGCACAAATATCTCATTGGAGTGCGCTCCGTTGTGTCTGAAAGAGCTACATGTAAAAAAATGAAAGGAGTATTTTTTATATCTTGCGCAGAAAAGACGGAAGAAATTGTGGGACTATATTAATTAGCGGTGAGATACGCGCGATTTGGCTCCGTAGCCTTCGCTTCAGTGCCAAGAAAAGTTGTCGCCGAGTATAGTGTTCTAGAATGTCCGATAGTGCTTGCCGATATTCGTTAATGGCGCATATTTCCTCGCGTTGGCTAACGGTCGGCTACTGTGCACGGTGTTGTTGGCTATACAGGGGTGGTTAAGCTTGGCTAGCACAGGGGGCAATCGCTAGCGCTGGCTAACAGGATAGCCGACTGTAGCCTTTTGGCTACAGTCGCGTAGTTTTGGCGCACCGGTCTTTCTTATGGCCACGTAATAAATATTAGTTACGAACTATAGTACATCTCTGTCTCTTATAGTCCAGCGTTGCTCGACCTCGCAGGAACGTGCCAACGAATGCTGCATTCGAAATGCACGTCAGCGCGTCGTAGCCCACCTTACTCTTCGATGAAACGGATGTCTGAACTCGGAAATGAGAGGTGACGTTACGTTATAATTACGCCTACACTTCTAATTCACTGTAGTTTCGTGTGAATATGCACTATAGAACGTAGTGACGTGAAAGCATGCCGCCATTTTCGACTATGGTGCCCTGATGGGCGCTTCGTCCGCTTTTTTCGACAGTGTAGCCGCTCCAGTTATTGTAAGCGGCTGCAAGCATAGCTCCGTGCTGCCACGCTGGTAGATGCGACACGCGGAACAAAATCACAGTTTCACCGCAAGGACGAAGCAATCAATGCGATAGCAAGAAATTGGAATGTCACACGAAGAACGACAAGCAGCTCGATAGTTGCAGAGCGCCGCTGTAACACAAAGGAGGAGGCTCGAAAAGAACGCACAGGTATGCACAGGACAAGCGTGAACCAGGCCCGTAGCTATCCCCCCCCCCCCCCGAAATTCGGATGGAGGGGGGTGTTTTACCGAGAATAAATAATGAAAATAGGTGGTTTTCAAGGTTTTCTACAAGTGCCCCCCCCCCCCCCCTTTCCGCGAAAAAAATTTCTGGCTACGGGCCTGGCGTGGACTAACAACGGTCACAGTTGTTGCGCATTTGTGTTTGAGCAACGCGCTGCAAGTGTCGACGGTGCAGACCCCGACGTTCTTAGATATTTTTTTTCTTTTTCTTTTAAACCGCGGGGCGTGGAATGACCCCTCTGCGTCTCCTGCCACGCGGTGGCATCTGACGCAAGGTGTGCCTAAAGGTGTGCCCGGTGTTTTTTTTTTTTTTTTCTGTTCCACATCACGAGTGATTGCAGAGAGGGGCCACATTTTTGTGCGCGTCTCAAGGGCAGTTTTCAAATTGAAAGAAAATGTGGGGGGCGTTGCGTAAAAGCAAATACGCTCAAGCTCCTCCAAGATCTGCGTACCGCCAGCGGTAAATGGTGTATATAAATAGCTCGCCGTTAGAACGCTGGCGCATGCATGGCGCGTGGTTGAGTTGTATAATGCACCTCGCTGCGGATCGAGGGGTCGCTGGTTCGAACCCACGGTCGGTTGCTTCGAATTTTTTTCCTTGCGCTCAAACGAAGCATTTGTCATGCATGTATACATATATCTACATATCCGGAACATGACGGCGATGGCAACGGCAAAAATCCACCAAGGTTGTCCATATAATTGCTGTCGCAATAAAAACGAAACTTGATAAAGTATCAGTCATTTCGGACGGCGAAACACGTGTTTCGCGTTCTTTGAGCTTGAGATATTCACTGCCTCAATTAAGCTAAACGTTAAGAGGTAATGCAACTTCTCAGTTACCATCTAGCGGGAGAGGAAAAATTAACAAAAAATGCCGTTACGATCGAATTCAAGAACCAACTGATCTATTCCGAGGCTCACGAGTTTGCTCCGGTCGCGCTCTTCGCCACCTCGTTGGCGCTGACGCAATCAAGGGGCCGAAGCACAGGTCCAAGAAATGGAGAGGAGAGAGAACGCGTGAACACGGGTCGTCAGCGAGCGGTCACCGTTAGCATCAGTGGGAATTCTGGATGGTGGCTCCGGGAACAGCGTAACGAGAAAGCGACGCTATATCCGCCGTGAAGTGTTTTGGAACACGTGTCAAGAGCACGGCGGGGATGAGGTGCAGAGGATCACGCGAGGCGTTGCATTGAATAGGTAAGCGAAAAAAAAAATTGAAGGACGCTTTGTACATTCCAAAGTGTGTTCGGCGAAAGCCTGTGGCCATTCGACTGACTATGCCATAACTTTTTGTTACGCTCCCAGTGGATATGGAACACAAACGGAATGTGCGCGTTTTCTTTTAGATGCGAAGCATCTTATAGTGGAGTTGAATCCGGTGGTGGTGTCCGGCGTGACCACCCTTGCTGCGCATGCGCAAACCTCTCCACGCACTTCCTCTCCTACGCTCCCCCCTGTCTCCTCTACGCATCCCTGCCCACGGCGTTCACACTCCCCACTGCGCATGCGTGTCACCCCCCTCTCTCTCCTCTCCTACGCTCCCCCCCTCTCTCGCCTCGCGACGCCGACGCAGGCAGCGTCTGCTAGCGAGTTTCTTGATTGAAAAAACCGACTGCTCGCGCTGCACAACCGTTCACTGGCCACCCCGTATATATAAGGCACTGGATCTTGACCTGCAAGGTAGTGCTGGTGTGAGATTTCTCCTGTGCGTTGTTGAACAATAAAAATTCGCAGCGTGCGCATTAACTAAAAGCGGACTGTGGGTCTCTGTGTCCAATCGGAGTCTTCTGTCTCTCATTGCCCATTAGCAGTGATTGGCATGTTCCAGTAGGAAACACCGGTCCATCACTGCGTGCTTTGCGCCTCTCCAGGTTTCTCTCCTGCGCAACGCCGCGATGAACGCCAGCGTCAACGCTGCCGCCTGTGTAAGCGTTAGCGCTCGCTGCTTCGCATCTATACACATGGTTCCCTTTAGCGGGAGATGGAGTAAATTTTTTTAATTTTTACCGCGAATCGCAGCGAGACGCAAGACTACCTCCGTTTCGCATGCGTTCGTATTCTCGCGCTTTGCGCATCGTGCAGACGCCATCCGCGTTCCAGCGCTCATAAAGCTCATTTATCCTCCCGCGTGAGGGGGAGACGCGAAAGCTGGCACCGTTTCAGGGGGCGCCCGACGGATGTCGGTCACCTTGAGTATGGAACATTAAAGGCTTTCGCCTTAATAGTTGATGCCTGATGTGGGTTCATGTACACTTGTTGGAGATTTGGAAAAGTTCAGTGTGTGTGATGATTCATTTGCTGTCGTGAGCAATGGGGCATCGGTGCGATCTGGAGAAGTTGCGGACGGTCGACACTGACGTTTCCGTTTCGCCCTATACTTGTCAGTCGAGCGCGAGCCGCCCTGCCAGAGATGCAGCGAAGGGATTTGTCTCAGCCGACGTCGTTCAGTGAAGAAGTCCAGCGTTAATTCATCGTCAGCACAGGGACGGGTAAGCAAAGGGCGCGAGCGCCTATGCGTGCTCACGCCCTTGCCCGACCGGGGTAGGGGGGTGCAAGGGGGGCGCCCGCCCCAACTGAGAAAAGTTAGGGGGGCGGAGCCAGGGGGATGGGCTCCGCCCCCCTAACTTTTCTCATTGACCCCTTTCGACAGGGGTCACTGTCGGCTGCACACAGGGAAACCATGCATCAACTAAGGCAAAGCTTGAAGGGGTCCGCTCTATGTGCACAGCTGGTGCAGAAGTCTAGCTCCGGTTCCAGCCGCACACAGTCGCACCATGCACGATATTAACGCGCCCTTCCCGTAGCTCGAGTCATCGCAGCTACGGGTTCGGGCGAATAAGGCAACAGGCTAGATCAAACAGAACAACACTTTATTGCTACGTTAGCACTAACGCGTAAATGTCGCTTAGAGGGATAGCCCGCTCTATGAAGAGAGCAAAGGGTAAGGCTTACTCCTTCAGTCGATGGCCGCAGGGGTCTCGGAGGTGAAGCGTCCGTGGCCGCTGGCTGGTACAAGAGAGAGTGTCCCCCCCTGTCCGCTCGTCAGTTTTGTTTCACCTCCGGTTTCCCTCTTCCCAGCAAGGGTTGCTTCCCTCGCCGAGGAAGAGTACCCTTTCCCGAGAGCAAGGGAAGTGGGGAATGGCGCGCGTTAGCTGCGGGGTTGAAAGGGTCTACAGAAAAGAGGCTGCAGTGTCACTCTCCGAGGGACTGGCTTGTCCTCGCTGCTAGACTGGTCGCGCCTCCGTCAAAGAAAAGGAAGCATGGACGCGCGTGCTCCCCACAAGCTTTACTTCTACACATCAATCACATAGTTATATAATGAAATATAAAACCCTCTAAATAAATTTTTGAGAAATGCCAGGAACAGACACGTTCAAAACGTCTTTATTAGAGCTGGAACTAGGAGAAATGTCGTGTGGCGGGTAGTAAATAAGCTTCTTGAGCCTGACTCTCCCAGGCAGCAAGAGCTGACAATTGCTGATAACATAATCAGCGGTGAAGAATTAGCTGAGACTTTTAACGAGCATTTTACGTCACTAAACTCAAGTACGCGTGATATAAATGCTACTTTTTTTCTGAGAAGCCCTAACAGACACACAGCGTTTTTCGAACTTGCAACACCGAATGAGGAATACACGACGTTAATGTCGTTAAAGAATAGCACATCGCGCGATATAAATGGACTTCATATTAGGCCGACTAAATATGTGCTTCAACTTTTGGTAGGAGTGCTTATTCACATATTTGACATGTGTCTATCTAATGGCGTCTTTCCCGAGAAAATACAGCACTCCAAAGTGATAGTTTTATTTAAGTCCGGGGACAAAAACGCGTTAACAAATTATAGGCCAGTTTCTGTACTTCCGGTAATTTCTAAGGACCTCGACAAGATCATATATAAGAGAATTACATCATTTTGTGATAAACATAATATCTTATCAGATACGCAGTATAGCTGTCGTTGTGGAATGTCCAACGGAGCTTGCTCTGTTAACGCAGAAAGAATCAATTTTGAATAATTTTGAGAGGCAAAATGTTAACTCTAGTCATTTTAGTGGCATTTCTGAAGCTTTCGAGTCAGTTAACTATCAAACCCTATTTGTAAAATCAGAGCATTATGGCTTTCGCAGCATTCCACTGAAACTTTTAAAATCATATCTTCAACACAGAAACCAGTGCGTCGCTATTGAATCAAAACTTTTATCAGCAAAGTCATTAACACAAGGTGTTCCCCTATGGTAGTGTACTTGGGCATGTTTCATTTAATCTTTACATTAACGACATAACAAATATAACTAAACTTGGTCAAGCTGTAGTTTACGCGGACGATACTAGCCTCTTTTTTCAGTCCATTGACGCTGTACAACTTATAAGCGTAGCAAACATGTCTTTAAGCATACTACAAAAGTGGAGCAACCTAAATTCATTACCGATTAATACAAATAAAACTAAGACTGTATTGTTCACACCACCACAAAAGCATGTAAACTGCAACACTGCTCTCTACCTCGGTACAGAAGGGATAGAATTAGTTGACAACGTAAAAACGTTAGGAGTTATCTTTAACAAACATTTAATTTGGGACGCACAAGTTTATCGTATTACAGCTAAATTAGCAACAGCATGTGTCATGATCTGCCGATTACGGTACATGCTACCTACTAAAATAAAACTGATGTTGTATAACGCTCTGTTCGGCGTTGGCGTCGTTGGTAGTGAGCGAAAAATCATCATCTTGTCCGCGACCGAATAATCGAGAAAGATACAAATAAAAAATGATAAAAATTTTGTGGTCCGAGTGAGCATCGTACCCAGGCCGTCGGCGTGGCAAGCAGGTGTTCTACCACACAGCCACGCTTCTCCTTGGAATTACATTTAAAATAACTTCCTCTGCTTGGAAATGCAGTAAAAATAACTTTCATGCTTTAGAAACACACGCGTCCTGTATGTAGGCGTCACAATACGACATGTAATATCCTAGGAATATTGCGTGGTACAAGCGTACATTGCCATCGGGCGTCAGAATATGTGAATGTCATAACGACATCGTGGTTTCAAGGCGGCCACCCATTACAAAAGGCACACGCGTTACTACGCGTATTCCCATCACACAACGTAGTGGGTGCATAGCAAGTATGCACTATAACTGGTTGAAGTACGCTCTAGGAACAGGATATCGCTATCGCGTTCAACTCTTAAAGGCGAAGCTTAAGGGTCTCCCAGTTTTGTATCTTTTTTGTCTGTATTTCATATACATGCTGTATTCTTGTTGTCAAACGAAGGGGACAGAAACACCGTCAAGCTGCTGCTGTGCAGCTTTTTGTTCCTTGCCCTTTCCATTTTCTTAGCTTTTTGCTGTGAAAAAAAGGGAAAATGCGAAATAAACTTGAACTTGAAAAAAAATATATCCTGCGCTTCTGTTGTGGAGATTGTCCTCCGTGCTTCATGACCACGCATTGCAGGTTCTCTGCATGCGGTACAGGACAACTATGCGACGCTTTGGCTCTTTGTCTATCCCCTTCAGTCATGGCGTACACAATTGTGTACGCGAACTTCGGAGGCGTGTCACACGGCGCCTGTTTCTTTAAATGGTCTGAAACTCAGTGTGCACATTCCTGCAGGCTTCCTGAGAAGACAACTAGTGATTATTTAACTTCATAGTGCTGCGTATTGCTGCAGACGATCACTTTGCTGGAGACACTGCCATGTTCGACGATCGTTCGACGTGCCGCGTTCCAGGAGCAACGTCAAGAGTATTTTTTTTTTCTCTGCTCGAGACGAATACAACCAAAAACCAAACTGTGCATGCAATTTCGGGCCTAATAGTTGCTTCTTTTTATGCAAGTATTCAAGCTTACTGATCGCAGAATAATTAGATAATTAGGTCACGCTAATTTACTTTAATTACTGAGACTCACAGAAAACAACACATTCCTTCATTGTCTTTCTTCGAATGTAATTCTGAGTGCCTTGGAATTTTGTCATGCGAATTTGACGCATTTGCAGATGCGCATCTTAATTCGTGACTGAAGGGGCTATACAGCACTGCAAAGGATGCTACCGCTGAGCAGGGCTGGGCAGAGATACTTGGGAAAGTATTCCGGAATGCAGATACCGCAATACAGATACAGGAATACCTTTTTTTTTTAGCACGAAAGTGTTTTATGCCGGGGTCCACCACGGCACCTCTGACGCATTTCCGTCACGGATATGACGTTGTAAAATATAAACTAACATGTTGAGATCAAAGAAAAAACTAGAAGAAAAAGGTCCGTCGCCGGGCGTCGAACTTTGCCTCTCGATCCGCAGCGCGCGGCGCGAAACCAATCTGCCACGACAGCGTACGTACCTCAGCTTCCTAACGGCAAGCTATTTATACACACCATATACCGTTAGGCGGTCCTCAGGAGCTCGTCGACTGCAGGTGCGTTTTTGTCATCACTAGCGAGATGGTGCGAAGGTGGCACGGAGTGCGCGCTCTAAAGGTCGCGCCTCTCGCTGCGATGAGCGCGCGCCTCCACGGGGTGTTGTCGCTCCTGCGCGAACGCTTATCTTGTGATCGGGGCATTGGGGCGCTTTGAACGTCTTGTGGTTACACCGCAAGTTTGCTTTGAAGTTACAGTGGTTAAAAAAAAGCCCCCACCTCCCCGAAGGGAATCGTGAGGAAATGCGAATGCATTTCGCGCGCGCTTCACTCCATTTATATATGGTGGTTGTGGTTTGAAGAAGGAAAAGGCGCCTAATTTCTGCAGCCCGGTCGGGAGCACGGCGCAGCGCCTTTTTTTTTTCTTGTTTTTTTTAAATTTTTTTTATTTATTTTTTTAAATTTTTTTTTCATATATAGCTCCGCCGAGCTCCGCCGCAGACCGCTTTTAGTTAACGCGCACGCTGCGAATTTTTATTGTTCAACAACGCACAGGAGAAATCTCCCACCGGCACCACCTTGGAGGTCAAGATTCATTGCCATATATACGGGGTGGCCAGTGAACGGTTGTGCAGCGCGAGCAGTCGGTTTTTTCAACCAAGAAACTCGCTAGCAGACGCTGCCTGTGTCGGCGTCGCCAGGCTAGAGAGGGAGAGGGGGGCAGCGTAGGAGAGGAGAGAGAGGTGGGGTGCGCATGCGCAGTGGGAGTGTGGACGCTGCGGGCAGAGATGCCTAGAGAAGAGAGGGGGGAGCGTAGGAGAGAAGAAGAGAGGTGGGACGCGCATGCGCAGTGGGGAGTGTGGACGGCGCGGGCAGGGATGCCTAGAGGAGAGAGGGGGGGAGCGTAGCAGGGGAGAGAGGAGGGGAGGCGCATGCGCAGTGAGGGTGTGGTTGCCGCGGGGAGGGATGCCTAGGGGAGAGAGAGGAGGTTTTTTTATTTTTATTTTTTTTGAAAGGGTTTGCGCATGCGCAGTAAGGGCGGCCACGCCGTACACCCCCCACCACCGGATTAAGCTTCGCCATAAGATGCTTCACATCTAACACCTGCCGGCGCGCACACCTCCTCAACCTATCCTCCTCCTCCTCCTCCTCCGCGGACAACGCCAACGCCGCACAACGCCAACGCCGGATGCCTGACATAGCCCGACTATGAAATGCATTCGCATTTAAAAGGGCATGAAGGTCACTTCGCTCGCCGCAACGGCCGCGTTTACGAAAAGAGCGCGCTGCTCACACACGAAGTAACAAATGTGACAGTTGTTCGCGCTCGTCCTGTGTATACTTGTGCGGTCGTTTCGTGCGTCTTTCTTTGTGTTAGCACCGCGCGCTTTAGATGTCGAGCTGTGATAGTTAGTCCGCGCTCGTCCTGTGTATGCTCATTTCATGCGTCATTTCTGCTTGAGATGCGCGCAGCAAGTTTCGAGCTGCTTGCCGTGGTTCGCGTGACATTACAATTTCTTGCTGTAGCATTCATTCCTTCGACCTTGTGGCGAAACAATGCACAATAAACGCTCAACTACCTCTGCGAAGACACGTTTCACTTTCGTGTTATGCCGATTCCTTTGACAGAGGGATCAGCCATGTCTTTTTTTTTTTTTCGAGGATCCTGATATTCCGCAAAGACATCAATTAGTGCAACATAATGTTCTAAACAAAGTTGCACAGCATTGAACCTCGCAGTTTATTTTATTACAGTACGCTTAGCGTCATTAAGAAATAACAGAGGGGCGGACTTACAAAGTAAATTACGGGTAATAATTACATATTTGCAGGTATCAATTGCAATTAAAAAATGGCGTGCCGCCAAGTCTAATGGTATGCCACGAACTAATGGCATTCACCTAAAAAAATTAGCCATGCTGCACTGGTCTTGAGCGACAGCGATTTTCAGAGGCCGACAACACTTGCCTTCACGATTCTGCCGTCAGCGGCGTCACGCGCTTTACCACATGGGACATTCTGTGCTTGAGGGGAAACCGTCGCGGCCCTTCCGATGCCGCCGAGCAGCGGTGCGCCTTTTGTTGTGTTGGCACGCAAAAAAAAATAATAAATAAATAAATGAAGAAACTTTCATCCCCCCCTTGGAAGCACAGAAAACGCGCCTAGACTCATTTCTCACAAAATAAAAATGTAACGAGATACCCGTGCCCTGCATAGTATCGCGATACAATCGATACATCGGAAAAGTATTTCACTACTGAGATACAAATATATTTTTCAAATGTATCTCGATACGGAAATACAGATACTCAAAAGTATCTGTGAAATATTATCGCGATACTCTTGTATCGCGATACTGCCTAGCCCTGCCGCTGAGTAAGGGCTCTATAACGTAAGAACACTCTGTCATGATTTTATTCTGCTTTCCATGGCCTGAAACTAACATAATCGACGACGGAAATACGGGCAGGAACTAGTAAACGTTCTACGGGCCTGATCAAACTCTCTGCCTGTTTCAGGAAATTCATTTTCTTTCATCGGAAAAGGAATAGCATCACCGCTGCTCTATATCCGACTTTGCTGTAAGTCGACGAGTGTGCAGAAGCTTTGAGTGTTTCAATTGCGTCGCACTGGAGGAGATAAAGAAGGTTTCCGCTTTTGTTGCCGATTAACCAGCTTCGCCTTCATAATGGAGATACTTAGCGCAACTTGTAAATCCCTAAAAAAAAAAAAAAAAAAAAAAAAAAAAAAAAAAAAAAAAAAAAAAAACACGCTCACATTCACACACGCATCCATCCAAGAACACACCCCACACTCAGCGCTCTGTGTTCTTGAGTGGATGCGTGTGTGAATGTGAGCGTGCTTTTTGAGGGACTTCCAAGTTGCGCTAAGTATCTTAATTATGACGAGTTAGAGTTATCAACTAGCCCAACAGGTTCTAATAAGCTGCTTCGCCTTGCTTTTCATTTGGTAGCTTGCAGCGATCTCGGCGGCTTGGAACAAGGAGAGGAATAAGGCAGTGGAACTCGAGTACATCGGGAAGCCCATATGTCAAGCTTGTCCCGCAACTTGAACTTCTGGACCAGGGAAATTGCCAAAGTCCACGGGTTATTATTATTATTTTTTTTTTTGACTAAGGAGACTGAATTGACAGCCGGGATAGTTGGTCTTCATTAATCTCGAATTGAGTTTTACGGAGCAAAATACAGCTCGGCAGTCAAAGAAGCACGCACGCGCAGCGCTATTTATTTATCTCTCTCTCAGCAAAGATGAGTTCACAGAGTTGTATACGCGCACAAACAGCTGAACATCATTGTGCTACAATTGAAAAGTATTTATTATACTCATATGAGTCCATCTCGCCAGCTGCTATAAGTAGCCGCTTTTAATGAGATCGGTGGGCAGACTTTTTGAATCACGTTCAGAATGAGACACTCTCCGGTTATTCCAAAAAATAACCGGCCGTAGTTCCTTACACAAGCGTGTTGTAGAGTGACGCGAGATCTCTCCAAAGGAGTTCAAATATTTGACGCAGGCGATATAGTGGGCTGATGTTGGATATTGTTTAATAAATACTAAGTTGACTGAAATACATAAAAGACGCGTACCATCGAGGAAGATTCAAGCCAGAACAGAAAATGGCGTCGCTCGCAACTAAGTTTATTCGCAGAACAGCAGCGACATATATGTATAGTCGTTGCAACCATGCGCACGCACATCACCTTCACATGCTCGTCAAAATACACGCGATAAGAATGACAAAAACTATACCTATAATCGAAAAAAAAAAACATTCCAAGAAACTAAATTCACCGCCACGCAGAACAACAGACGTCTCGATCTCTTCACGTTTTGAAGGATGGTTTCTGAAGCTGTGACAGTGACAGAAGTGGGGTATCCAGCTGAACACAGCCGCGTGACCTGATTGTTGAAACTTCCCTAGTTCTGTCGTTGTCGCAGTTTCAGAAAGCGCGCTGCGTTTACGTCCTCTCGTTCGTCTCTTGTCTAGTGTTTGCGCTCAGCACCATTATGAATCACATGTTTCAACTCGCCCAACAATCAATGTTGTTGAAGACAGCTTCCTTTTAAATGCGAAGCATTTCTTTGCGTACTGTAAGCACTTTTTGCGTTTCTATCTACGTATCTATCTATCTATCTATCTATCTATCTGTCTGTCTGTCTATCCGCCTACGTCTGGGTGCTCTCGTGATCGCCTCCTTAACCTTGGGGTGGACCAAAATTTGTATCGGAGGGTAAGATGTATTGACGAATATGTGTGGCTGGTCATGACATGAATAACGTGAAACTCACGTCGCGTACGTCGTCAAACTCATTTCTCGAGACACGTGTGGCTCATACCCGTATACCACGGGCCGCAGTATGCGGGTATGCGCCACAGGTGTTTCACAATTTATGTCTACCCAGGAACGGCGACGACTGACATTAGTAATTTAAATGCGAGAGCGTTAAGAAAAACTGACGTCGGCAACGTTGACCCGGCGAATGCAAATTATAAATATCAGGTCCAAGCAGGAATCGAACCCAAGCAATCTGCGTGGCAATGAAGTATTCTACCACAGAGCCACGCCAGGTCTCGGAACTGCTTTGGAAAAAGACCCTATGCAGGCGTAATGTTGGTGAAACGTCAATTGTGGTTGCAGTGTTGGCTATATAATTTTATAAAAAAACTACATTTGTACTCCTATGAGGCAGGCGTGATGTCGGCTTAACATCAAATGTATACTTAAACGCCGTCAACTGTAGTTGGTCCACGAAACACTATCCAGGGCTACCATCCTCGCAAGAGCAAGTGCTAGTACATATCAGCTTACCGCTTTTGGTGTTAGTAATACCCATATTTCTGTTGGCATCGTTACGCAACTGTGAACAACTGGTTATATGAGACGTATGCGACTGTTCAACATATGTCTGTGCGTACAACATTTGTACATATCTTTAGCATCATTTCATAACGTTTCGCTGAATAAAAAATTACAACCCTAGTCACCTTGCCTACGCATGCTTCGCATAACATCGATTTCCATGGTACTTGGGATCTGCCGAATTTTTTTACCTGTAGAATATGGGTAACAAATTTGAAATTTCTTCATAGACTGACGCCTAAATACATGCAGTGATTGCCAGCGTGGACAAAATGCTGCGGGTATGCAAATGGTACTAGCACTAGTGATGGTTGACGTGGAAAGAAGGTAATGAATTCAGCTCTAGATTGATTAAACTTTAATTTGTTTCATGTACAACACTCTAACATGATTCTGTACTTATATAATTTTATCTATTAGGCAGTACATGTTTTTATCAGAGCTAAATATCACCGTATAATTAGCATACAGCAAACAATTACGGTGCATGATAAAATTAGGTAGATCCTTAATATAAATTAAAAATAAACTAAATCAGGGTCCATTCGGTCATTCCGTCTTTGCCTGCGCTGTACGCAAACTTACAATTAAAAATCAAAGTGGGCTTAAAATAAACCTTTGTTTTTTTTTCTTTTCTTTTTCTTTTTTTGCTTTGAGTAAGTACAGGAAATGGAAATACTGAACACTATGTTGGTTTCTATAAGGAGGTAAGGGAAGGGTGAATTAATGATAAAGCAGGACCTGATATTTCAATTGGATCCAGTTTTAGATAGAGTATCCGATGATCAATAGCATCAAAGGCTTTAGATATGAGAAGAACTAATCCGGCTAAAATTACTGCCACGCGCGTTTCTTGTATCAGTTTTACTGCATTCGGCTTGCACCCATGCACCAAAGACTGTCGGCAATGCTCGGCGCAGACCACGCCTCAGTGTTCGAGAAGCTTCGCGATTATGGTAGATCGTTTTGTTAAGACTGCACGCAGGGCGCGAACCGTCCAGGTTATTCTAGAGCTTGCACGACCGCCAGTGATAAGGCTGGAAAGTTCGACGCGTGCTCTGTAAAAGACGGCGCGTCCCAACGATGATCAGTTTTTCGACGGCCGACGCTCTGTTCGCCGCCTATCAGTGTATACCGTGTGTATTGCTGTAAATTGAGTTTCCGTTTCCCGGCCACAAGTTGGGCCAATTGAAGAGTTCCATCTTGGACACGCCGCCTGCTGCCTTCGTCCACGTCACAACCACGTGACAATACCTTCACCAATTGTCTTCTTTTAGAAATTCGGTAAGAAACAATAAAACGAGAACAGCAGATTATTCTCGATTGTGTTACTACACAATGGAAGCTCGCAGACGGGTCGGTACTTTGTTACCAACGAACGACACTGGCGTAGCTTTAGCCTGCTTGAGTTCACGGGGAAACGTTTCCGTTTTACGTATTATATTAATGATATCTGTAAGAACACTACACCAGCTGTCCGAGCCAACTCGGACCAAGATTAAAAAGAGAAAGCCATGCGTTCTTGGAAGTTCTACTCGTTGTATATTAATGGTAGTCATGTGTACGTACAACCTGTTTTTTTTTTTCACGACTAGGCACTAAATAAATAATTAACTTTAATTTGCCAACTTTTATTATTCTAGCACGCGAATCGGTAAACTACTAATTTTGTATTGTAGGTCGCGTTAAATAACCCCCGAATCAAGTATATATTTTGTGCGTAAATCTGCCATAATTTTGTCCCAAAGTTTATGTGGCTTCCTGTAACTTCAGCGAAACATTTAGAAAGTCTAAATGATTCTTCAATGCCTTCATAAGAATTATTACATTTACTCGCGTGTATTGTGGACCAAATAAATTTGTTTCACTCACTCACTCACATATCGCGACATCTTCAGCATACGCTAGTAGTTTTACCTCGAAAGGTTGTAATTTAAGCCCACTAACAACACTGTTCCGAAGTACTGACAGATATTACGTTTCGATGTAAATGACTGTCTGGTAATGACATGAATAACTTGGAAATCCTGTCGCGTGCGTCGTCAAACCATTTCCTCGGGACACGTGTGGCGCATGCCCGTTCAATGCGGGCCGCTGTGTACGGGTATACGTGCCACTAGGTGATTGACAGTTTATATCTACCCAGGTACGGCGAGAACAGACACTGGTAATTTGAATGCGATAGCGTTAAGAAAAATACCGACATCGGCAGCGTTTACCCGAGTGCAAAGAATAAAAATTATGATTCCAGCAGGAATCGAACCCAAGCATTCTGCACGGCCATCAGGTATTCTACCACAGAGCCGCGCCAGGTCTAGAAACTGGTTTTGTAAAACACCGTATGCAGGAGTAATGTCGGTGCAACGTCGATTGCGATTGTGGTGCTGGCTACCTAATTTTATAACAAAGCAGTTAACACTACATATCTACTCCTACGATACAGACGTCATGCCAGGTTAACGTCGGTATGGTTTCAGTGTTGGCTACGCTTTTATAGCTGTCTAATAAACATTACAGTTGTCTTCCTATGATTCAGCCAGCTTTACTCAAGCGGTTGCTGGACATTGGAGTAATAAGCTAACGAAACGTACTTATGATGTTCGCATCATCGCATCATAAAGCGCACTTCGTTTCGGTAATGCTGACGTCTGTGCTCTAACGTCAGCGCTGACGTTAACGTCAGACCAAAAGTTACCCTTTAAACACCAGTGCTGTCGGCGAGCCTGATAAGCATACGATGTGCACACAACTATACTACACTCACAAAAACACGTCGATCCCCCTCGTTGCACTTGGCTCAAAGCAAAAAAAAAAAATTATAGCATAGACAATTACTCGCCGAGTGCTTCACATGAAACCGATTCCCACGAGGCGTGGGACCTGCCGGATTTTTTTCATGTCTGGTTGGTGAAACAATTTTTTTTTTCTTTTTTGCAAAACTCAGTTGTACTATTCGTGTTCAAAAATATCCTATTCGATTTACACTTGCTTTTCATTATTCGGAATCGATTCGGAGTTGAAAATTTGATGTTCGAACACCGCTAATTTTTACTACCAACATCGCTGCTGCTGTCGAATACATTTAATGCTCTATAACGCCCAGGCACAATTGTACATGTAGGAAAATTCAAACTCGTTGTGCACATTTTTTTCCAGCTATAGATAGTACATTTCTACAAAAATGTATTGGCGTATCAGATACATGCTAAATAGTACATAGAAATTAATTTAGTAGTTGAATTGAGGAATTGTCCAGAACTTAATCTACACATCAGATCGAAATGGGACTTTGAGTTTCATGCTAAGTTTTCTCGCTTTAATCAGCATATTGAGCACATGCACGTTGGTATAAAAAGGGTTAACGTTGCTTAGAAGATCTGTGAATAGCCATGTACTTATAATGGCACCTGCATAAGCATGAAACCAGCACAATCCGCTCAAGCACCACTTCACTTTTCACGCAGAGAAGCCGTGAAAATTGGAGCAGGATACATAGCCAGTCTGCCCACAAGTTCTCTAGTGAGGAGCAGTGGGAGGCTGCCTTGCGCAGCTCGAGGCCCGAGATTCAGGAGGCCATCCTGGAGTGGGCTGAGAAGGGTAGAGGAGGACTACTTCAAGTAGTTGCCTCCCCACCACCCTCTGTCCTATTGCCCCCCTTCCCTTTAACTAGGGACAAATAAAGTTGTTCATTCATTCATTCATTCATTCATTCATTCATTCATGCATTCTTTTCGAAGTGGTGTAACGATGCATATACGCAGCAAAGCTAGCGTGCCTGCTCACATTGCTGCATTGCGAGTTTTTTTTTCTTGCTATCGCATTCATTGCTTCGCCCTAGTGGCGAAACTGACTTTTTTTTTTTTTTGATACTGTAAATGAAATGCGCACTATGTGCAAGTGGATTGCCTGCATGCTCTCTACGAGGATCGGTAATGGTAACAGTATTATTTTAGACTAGCACTTAACACGTTAAATTCAGACTGCGAAGGCCGAAGAATGAAACTGATGGTAAAGCGCCAGCTGAACAGAAAAATGCGCCATTGCGATTTCTGCTGGGCACCACGCTCAGGGTTGACAGCAATCGGGCAGAAACTATTGTGCTCGGCCACTGGACGACGTAACTTTACGTGGCTTTCAGGCCACGATAACTTAACGCTACTGGAATGGCGCATTGTTCTTTTCTTTGCGCGCAGTCGTTGTGCATTGTGTTGCTACCATCGGAGCAGTCCGCTTAAACCATGTCATCTGGAGGGAGTGTGAAAGAACAAAACAAAAACGCAGAAGGCCGGCAGATGCATCGCGTGGACCTGTTCCTAACGTCTCTTCAAACGTCAGCAGGGTGCTGTAACGTTAACGATAAGGTAAAATTTTAAATATATTCTTTAGCTGCACTAGACAACATTAAAAAAAAGTTAACGGCGATTGCAAGGTATTGTGCCCACAAGTTGCAATCGCTACCGGAGAACTATATAATAGCCAGCGGTACAGCACTATTTCGCAGTTCCGCTGGTAGTCTAACGGAACACACGCAGGGAACAGCCGCCATGAAGGCCTTCGTTGCAATCTCCCTTTTGTCAGCAGGTGAGGCTATGAGAATGTTATACTAGATTCATACTTGAATTTCCGATCAGGAACCTCCAAAAGACATTTAACGACATAGATTGAATGCTTTATACTGGTTATTATTTAAATGTGCAACGCTCCCATTCTTTTTTATTGCAGAAGAAAAAATTCTGTGATTGCTATAGTCAACACCTTATAGAATAAACCACAATCTCCAAATTTTGTACCGAAACTACATATCCGATAATCTCACTGCAACAACGGCGACTTCATTTCCTAGCCTCTCGCGCATCGCCCCTTCGCCACAGGCACCCCTCGCCATCGCCGACGTATCTCTCATAAGTTTCGCGATAGTCGGCCGCGGCACTTCCCCCCAGTCATTGTGTTTCTTTGTATCGTGACGTAGAGATTACGCTAGCGCTGTTATTGTCAGTTGTCTATTAACGCGATATCGTTTCGCAGAAATTCCGGGGTCAGTGGCATCGGCGGCGGATTCTACGGTTGCGAGCGAAAAATCAGCGTTGTCCGTGAGCAAAAATTTGAGGTAGATGCAAATAAATTAATAATAATAAAAAACTTCGGTTCGAGTGGCACCGACTATTCGGACCTGCGACCCCTCGCTCCGTGCCGCGGTGCGTTCAGCCGCTCGGCCACAGCGCATACACCCTCTACTAACGGCGAACTATTTATAAACTCTATTTGGCGTTGGTTGTACGCACATCTCCGAAGGTTCTTCAGCGACTTGACTTATCACCCGCAAAGTGGAGCATAGGGCCCACGGCGTGCTTTTTAAACGGCATCACCCCGTCATGTGGCCGTGTTTCATCGCGCCGCATGCATGGATATTGAAGCCGGAGGGCGTCGGCACTTTGATTTTCCTTGCAGTGTGGTTGAGCCTACACCGAGAAGTCAAGCCCTGCTAGCGATGGGGAAGGCGATACAAACACGGTCCGATTACGTTGTTACGCTCTACTCTAGAAAGGGAAGCTCAAGCTTCCTCCAAGTTTAAGGACTCGCTATGGGTGGCACGCGCGCCGTTCGCTCGGAGGAAGAATAGCGGGAATTGAAGGAGTGCTAACGCGCACAGGAGCGCGATGGACGCGAAAAAGCCGTGAAGCCGCTGCCACAAAACGTACAGCCGCAGCCGCTGGCTTCCATCTATACAGTAGTGAAAGTTATGTAGCGAAGCTTTGGAACTATACAGTGGGTCGTCCTCTCCAGCGCCTTCTAGTAGGTCGCCCTCTTCGAAGAGAAAGAGCAGCTCGTGCTGAGAGTCGGTCCCCGCCTCGACAGTCGCTGTCGTGCATCGTCGCCGAGTGCCCGCCAATAAACGTCTTAACAGTTACTAGTTCCGCTACTGATACTGATACTGATAGCTTAGGCGGTTATGTGGCATATGTATAGACTAGACTCACTATAGATGCTTGGTTTATGAAGCAATCACCAAATAAGTGGGAAAGGACAGTTCTATTGCACAGAGACTTCACGCAAGAACATCTGCTCTGAAGCCGTTTTCAAAGATGAACCTTTCACAAATTATTAGCGGTGCGCGAACGTTCGAGGATTTACAATCGGATCGAACAGCGTCCAGTTCTATTCGGTATTCGGATCATCAATAGTCGCTATCCGTAAATATGAATATTTTTAGAATATCTTAGGGAGTATTGTAAAACCTAAATAAAGAGGGCATGCATTAATGAAAAGTTGCAATACGTTTTATCTCCCCGGAAACAGTATCCCTTAGCTACAAGGCGTCATCGTTTGGAGACGCGACTTACTTCTGGCATTTCTGTGCTATATAGGCAAGGAAGAGAGCATAAACACTGAGCTGTAGTAAATTGGATGTCCTTGTTGCCTAAAATTTCTTTATATCGCTTCTCTTTGAAATATTTTGCTACACAAAATCGCTTTGGCGAATGCACTACCGCGTTTAACGAGACGTTGGACGCGGGCCGTCTCGGCGGAAACATCAAAAGATATAATTACCTTTTCAGGAATGCTCGCTGGCAGCAGATAACTATCACATGTGATTTGAGTGTTGAATTCGGTTGATGGATAAGTATAGCGTGGATGACAGTACAATAATTACACAATTATTTACGCTGTGATTACAATTACTTGCTGTAAAATACACAATAATTTATATACTTCCCCTTGCTTCAAAATTGATCTCCGGAACCTTGGAATATGCAAACTTTCATAGGCAGTTGATCATAATGTGTGTCCCAAACAGGAATAAAGCATCAGAGCTTACGCAGTGTAGCAGGCTGCGCCGTTCGTGGAGCTAGACCTTACCGTCTATACAACGAATTATTAGAGCGATAAACATGAAAATAACCTGGTTATTTCTTTTTAATGACTGATTTGTGTTTTCAATGATGAAATTACGCATATTTAAATGTGAACACTTTATAATAACTCTAACAACGTCTACTCAATATCCTGAAAGTATTTTATATTTGTCTTGGCTCTATTCATCCCGGGCACTATTTGTTGCGTATTTGATTCATTCTCTTCGCGTACATTTACACAAATTATTTATCATAAGTGATCCCAATCGGATAAGTGAGCATTCTGACCTACACTTCGCCCCTAAGAGAACCTACGTCTATGAATCTATGGTTCTTTGAAGTGGCGAGTGTGCCAGTGTAAGCCTACGAAATGAATGATAACAGTACCGTATCACTTGTCTCAAACGGTGGACCCAGAAAAGAACAGAAGGCCAAGGAGCGGGGTGGTCAACCAGTAAAGTACTTCTGGTTCGCTACCCAACGCTCTCTTCCACGCTCTTCAACGCTCTCGTCCACTAGTGTCCACTAGTGAAGCGCTCTAGTGTACTTCAGACGACTTGCTGTTTTTTTTTCCCTGGCAAAATTCTCCAACGACGCACTTTCTTTTACAGTTCGTCCCGGCAACTTCTGACACACACAGTCTGAGACAACACAACAGCCGACTTTCCTACGCACTTGGCATGCTTAGTTAAGATATTACCGCTACCGCAGCCTTCCACTTTGATGACAAATATCTCAAAGTGCATGTGTTTCTTGGGTGGGTGAGTGGGTGCGAAGCTTTGTTGCCCGGCAAGAATTTCTAGAAAATAAGTATGCAGTTAATTGTCACGTTCTAGAACTTCTCCATACAAATGAGTGCCCTCAAGGAGATGTTTAAAAGTAATTATCGAGTTTTTGTTAATTAATCATTGCAATGCAGCTTTAAGTGCGGCAAAGTATTTCCGCCTCGACGTAGACTTCGTGTGTGAAGACGATCATGTGCCTGCTAGTGACAACTGAATTATTTAAAAAATTGTACTGTCTAAAAAACACCCCATATATGTCCGAGTTCTACGAAAGGTGCTTCATTTATTACTATTGTACGGCTACGGTTTTTGATATCAGTTATTTCCTGGCAGCTTGTTGCGCACCAAACATGATAGACTTCAGATTGTTGCTTTGTGCTGCACAGAATACTAATCATATCGTCCGCTTCTCTGCCTTCTAATAAATCATTCTCTCTATATATCGTCCGCTCACAAAATATACATCTCCGTGGAGAACAAAACACTGTACCTAATTAAGCAGATTTTTTTCTACAGAGTTATCCATAAGTAACGCATACTTATCAAGCAAGCAAGAAAGGACGCATTGTGAAAGTTTCTTCTGCAAGAATCTTTAATTGACATATATTTGATCGGCTGTAAACTTGGAAGCGCATCTTTGTTTCAAGGAAGTTGCTGTATCTAGACTACCAGTACCTGTATATAGCAAAATGTGAGCACTATGCAAGCATTTGGGTAGCAAAGATTTCTTTTCTTTTTGTCGATTTCAGTATCCCTGGCTTATGCTGGGCCAAGACCAGCGTCGAAGTCCTGACTTGGGCGTTAGCTTCGGCGCTGGACGTGTCGGAGCCGGATCGGCTGGACCCGCTGGAGCAGCCGGACCTATTGGCGCAGGCTTATTAGGTGGAGCAGGCGCTAGCGGTCCATCCGGATTTAATGCTCCTGGTGCACTAAGTTTGGGAGTTGCGGGTTTCCCGAGTAGTTCTGGCGCTTTCTCGGGAAGTTTTGGTGGCTTGTCTGGCGGTTTCCCTGGCGCCTCCCTCAGCGGCCCGAGTGCGGCATCCTTCTCTGGTTCTGGTCCTTCCGCCGGTGCCCGCCCTGGATCAGCTGGAGCTCCTGGACTTAGCGGTGGAGTCTCAGGTGGCCTAGCTCGTGCACCTGGAGCATTCCTTCCTAGTGGAGGCGTCTTTGGCTCATGGCTTCCTGGCTTCTACAACGTATGGCCAGTGTACGGCCCAGGATATTACGGATACGGTGGCTTCGGCGGCGATAACTACGGTTTAGGTTTCGCTGGCGTCCCTCTTATTGGAGGATACGGCTACGGTCCCTTCGTAGGCGCCTTCGGCGGTAACGGCTTGTGGGGTGGCCTCGGTGGCTATGGCTACCCTGCCGTCGGAGTCTCCTGGTTTCCTCATGGTTTTGGAGGCTTTAGAGCTTCTCCGTCTGCTGCTGGTTCCGCTGGCTTCGGAGCCTCTTCCTCTTCTTCTGGTTCGCTCGGCAGCCGGGGAGCATCCGGAAGCTTCGGTGGAGTATCCGGAGCTGGATCACGTGGATCTGGCCTCAGGTAAGAAGATTTCAGCGAGTGTCATAATTATGTGCGTCTTACTCACTGCTTTCTTTGAACAGCACGCTGTCTGCAATACATTTTTAAGCGAAGCTTCTTTGAGTTAAAGATTTCGGTGACGGCGACATAATTTGCGCACTATGCCGCCTATACCACGTTCTTCATGGGTGTACAAAGATAGGCCCTCAAAGGAACACCCGTCACCCGCGTATTTGTATGCGTCGTTTTCCAATAGTTGGTGCTCTCTCAACGCAGACTTGTGGGCGATCAGAGGTTTCTGATATGGAAATATGTCCTCCTAACTATCGAGGTTATCCAGGTGACTTTTCATTTCACGCTGCCACATTTCATTCGTGCCTGGATATGAACGCCTGACCGCCGTTGTCGCCTGTAGCAACTGAAGTGTTGTCCTGCTAAGCACATGGATGAAGGTGCTATTCTCGGCATGGAGGAAGGAAGCAGTTAGGAGGGAGCATTGCGCAATGAGAAAGAAAGAAAGAAAGAAAGAAAGAAAGAAAGAAAGAAAGAAAGAAAGAAAGAAAGAAAGAAAGAAAGAAAGAAAGAAAGAAAGAAAGAAAGAAAGAAAGAAAGAAAGAAAGAAAGACAGTAGTGCAGGCACGCACGCACACGGCAATCTTCACTGTCTCCTCCAAGGGCAACGGCTCTTGAAGTTATTATTCAGTACATTTTGGTGTTCTTCCAACACGACAAGAGCCAATTATTCTTTTCTTATATCAAAGTGAGAAATACCTTACTTCTGCATAGAAAAAGTTTATAATATTTCCTGCAAATAAAACCAAACCCTAGCGTTTTTTTCTTGACGCGTTTGTTTTTTTATTGCTCCATCGCCCAAAGCTGCGAAATACTACAACAGAGCGCTTACTTGACGTGGCTATCCTACCTTACGATGTCAACTTCTCAAATCATCTGACGGTGAAACATGAAGGAACAACATTTACTGTGCCTATGAAAACATTGCAAAAGAGAGTGTACTTGGGTAATAATACCAGGCGGCAGTTTAAAGGCCCCATCTGGCTGATGCAAGCCAGAAAAGGACATTCGCTTCACAATTACAAACCAAAGCTACGGTGGCATTATTTTTTGAAAGAGGTTCCTGTAAGCTTAACTAAAAAGAACGCCCGCATTGCGTTTTTTATCATTAACACATTGCAGGATGATCTTGGTCTGATTGGTACATGTTTAATTTTCAAAAACAAAGGAAAAGTGAGTAACAGTACAACACACAGGACAAGGATGAAATAAACGATGCGTTAGTTTCAATATTCGTTTAAGAAAGTGCAGGTTTTAGCTGGAAGTAGAGAGAAATGAGCCAAGCATAGAGATTGGGCCAAGTCGGGAGGCAGACTATCCTTTTGCCTCTTTCGTGGTCATTGTGAAGCGCCCGAATAAACAAGATGAAGATCTGTGTTGCCTCCTTTCTCCTATGCATTTCAGCTGTTACTCGCCTTTTAAATCAAGCGCGTCTTTCACCTACTTGCTGCAATTTTTTCACGTTTTATAATAGCTCATTCACACTCTAACATCAAGCAATACTTGTCTTATTCACCCAAAGCCAACTAAGCTCCTAAACGTTTTTGATTACTTCCTAGCCAACAATCACCCAAGCTGGAGTGACATCGTCAACCTTCGGACACCCCACAAGATTCAATGTGAGTGCGTACCTTTCTGGCAACTGTAATTCTAGCTCCGTCTGCTAATGAAATGCCACACTGAACAGTTCTGCACCATCTATAGAGGCATTTGTCATAACTTTGATCCACTGACCAGGACAAAGTCTTCATTAACTGCCAAGCTTTATTCCTGGCAAATCTGAGTGAATATTTTGTAGCTTTGTACTTTACGGAAGTAAATGAAGTCCTTGACCATTTCATTAAGCGTCCTCTCGCGATTCCGCGGAACTGATTCGTCATGTTCACTGCCCCTCTGCTGGAAACTGTCCCTTAACATAACCTAACCCTGTGAGCCAGTAGCCTCCCGGCTAGCTTCATTGGTAGAGCGACTGCAATTGTCAGCTGTTTGTGTCTGGTACAAATAAACAGAACCAAAACAAATATCCTTTCATGAGGAACCAATAATGAGTTTCCATGCAGCTTTTTGTTACAGCCAAGTGCGTTGAACCGCTTACAGCCAAGTGCTATCACTCAAATGAATGTTTTTGATTCATTGAGATGAATATCTGGGAATTATGGTCTCAATTCTTTTTAATGGTTGACTACCTTAGCTTAACTTAAAAAGGTGCATCCTATTTTGTAGTTATCCAGACATTGTCTGCTTGTTTAGAATCAGGTACCACAGGCTTCAATGCTTTTTTTTATATAGCACAGGTTAAAATTTTGTTCTTACAAGCATTTTTCTTCACTTTCAGCTTAAATCTCGGACAACTAAGGAATCCAACAAGACGCTTCAACGCAATAAATAAACAGTTCACCAGCGCACGTTTAAGAATGACACAATGAATAAAATAGCCCAGTTTCCAACGAAATAACGTTTCTTGTAGTCATTCCTGTGACAGAAATTTTGAAAAGGCAAAATCACATTTCGCTCCGATTTTGCAAAATATCGACCTGCTTGGCATCATGCGGTAACTCACCGACGATAGCTGCAAATGTCATTCAACCATGTATGACAGAACCGTAATGAAATCCAGCAGATAATGAAGCCAAGGAAGTTATAGGGAAGCTCAACCACGCGGCCCGCGGGCCTCCTCTCGCTTGCGGCCCGCGGCCCGCACATTGCTGTCTTCGCCCCGCATTTTTTTTCTTGATTTGTATGTTCGTGAGCTACATAGGCATGACTGGTCTAAAGCATTGTTTTCGTAGGCACCCCCGTGTGGTCAGCGTGTGTCGAAACATAACCATGAAACAAAAACGATATTTCAGAATCAACGTCCAGATTTTTGAGATCGATATCAACATGCATGTTGTTGGGAATCCTGGCACCAAATCTCCTTCAGGAATGACACCTGATATGAGTTATGGGAAATGTTTTCTTTGAACTGGAAACGTTTCCAGACAATTTTTGCAAACTGCCCCCCCCCCCCCTCCCCCCCCGTTTTTACTTTGTTTACTGTCCCGGTCCCAGCGGGACTAAATTGCATGCTTGCGGCCCGCTGGCTGTTGTGAGTTTGACACCCCTGCTATAGGGAATCCCACTACTCATCACTGGTCCACTAAAAAAGAAGGTAATAGTTATTCCAGCAAACAGGTATGTGCCACAGAAATCTTTGTGGCTTATCAGAAAGCTATCATCATGATAAACGCGCATGTGCCACAAAATTTGGGTATATCCCACTACGCACAACTTCCTCTAAAAAGGAACAAGGCAGCAGTTAGCCCAACAAATGTCATGCGCGTTACCGTAGTCACACCACTGTCACGCGATACTTTGTGGTTATAACAGGCGGTGGCTATACAGTCGAACCCCTGAATAACAAAATCGATGGGGAAGCGATTTTTGTCCGTTCTCGTGAGAATTTCGTCGTCGCGAAAATAGAAAAACTATGCACGCCAATTACTTCGAACAGCAAAAATTTCCTTTAAATAAGTCACTGATATTTCCCTGTTTCATTTTGCTTCTCCTGACTCCTCCTGAAGCGTCAAAAACTTGCGCTTTTTAATAGGAGGTGGCATCTTTCGAAAAGGCCAAACAACACTGCACGTAAGCACAGCGCGGGAGATCTCGGCGTGCACACGGAGAGAAACGTGCGGCAGCTGTCTACAGAATGTCTGTCGGCATGACGTCACTTTCGTGGGTGTCGTCACTTGAAACGTCATGTGCCAGACGTAAGCTGCCAACAGAGGCGTTGGAAAAAAAACTGTTCTCAGGGGGAAAAAAAGGCCTCGTTACTATCATCACACGACCTAATGTAAACAGCAGTATACAGTCGCATCGATAATTGTTGGCAGAAACGTATGTGCCCGACTTGTCGAATGAGCGGTGCTGCAATTTTCGAACTGCTGTGTCCGCAACCAGCTGATGGGTTGAAAAAAAACATGTTACAGATCATTATCTGAAACTTGCATTATTGCGGGAGTACTTTTTAAAATTTCTTCGCTGTCTAGAGGGAGCAAAATGGCGTTTGCCGGAGACGCCAGATTTCTTCGTTGCCGCGAGAATTTCGATCTCGAGGGCCTTTCGTTATGTAAGGGTTCAATTGTACTGCCACCTCAAAGCAAAACATAGTGTTTAGTAAAGAGCATGCAGTGATACAACATATCTGAAAGACTTGCAAAACCTAGAAATGCGATAGCCTGATGAAGGGAAGGCCACCAGCGTCGCTGTTTCATCAGTGTGCGCCAAAGAGAGCTGGCTGAACTTTTTACCAGCGAACACACACAGGAACGACTGCAACAGGCAAGGGCGTAGCCAGAGATTTTACGTATGCTTGTGTGTGTGTTTCTATGTGTGCTTGTATATATTCCAATGCAAAATTGAAAATTTTCAGGAGGTATTCAACCTTCAAAATGTGTACGCCATGATCCAATGGTCTGCAAGGTAATACGGGTTTAATTTCTGCCCTCAAAGAAGCGAATCAGGGAAGATGCCTTCATGCTCTCGCTGGGCATGTCCGGGGAAGTTGACGGTCCTTGCTGACGAGCCGCCCAGCTTCCAGCCGACTCGCTGGCCGCAGCTCGAAGGCCTGACGACCGCCGAGATGCCGCGGACGGGGCGTCGAACGAGTACCACGACGACGTGGACGTCGTCGACCCGTCGGCACGTGTCGGCTCGTTGCAGGCCTCGTGGCCGCATCGCCTTTCGGCCATTATCTCGCTCGCCTCAGTCGGCAGAGTAGAGAAGTCCATCTTGACCAGGCTGCGCTCGCTATCGCTGCTGCACGAGGCGACGTCGGTCCCGTAGCAGCGCCGGCGCCTCGCCCGCCTGATGTACGAGGACAGTTCCGCCAGGTCGCACTTGTCCAGGACCTCGAGCACGGGCATTTCCCGAATGCGGTCGTCGGACGTCCCCTCACTCGAAGCTTCAGCGGGGGCGGCTTGCTCGAGCCGCAACAGTGACGACAACGGGACGTGTTCATGAGGTTGCGGAGTCGTGTCTGCTTCCCTCGGTTGCGGCGCCGCTGGAGACACCGGTGACTATCTGCGTGAGCGTCGAGGGCTTGCTACAGACTTCGTCGCCAGTGCGCAGCTGGCACGACTCCTTAAGGGTGGGTTCGGTCAGGCGGGATTCAACACGTCCGGCATCCAGCTGCGATGGCGAGGAAGCCAACGCGCTTTTGTTAGCAGTGTCCGGTGAAGCGGACATAGTCCCGTCGGTTATAGGCGCCACCGGCTGGCAGGCTGGAACGAGCGCCATCGGCGTGTTCTAGGGCGATTCGCGCATTATCATCCACGCGGGACATTTCTTCAGAAATGGGGACAATCCCAACGGGTTTTCCGGATGCCTCCTGCGATCTCCGATCCTGCGACAGCAGCTGTACCGTGCCGCGCAGCTGGTGGCGGAGAGCGATGTTCTGCGTGACCTCCAGGAGAGCGGACAGGCGCCTGTCCTCCAGCAGCTGCAGTGGCGCTCCTTTCTCGGTCAGCGTGGGATTCTTGAGACGGCCCTTCTTGAGCAGTTCCCTCACCATGAGGCCCTCATCGAGCGCCGCCTCGTTGAAAGGCTGCGGGGACAGCGTGGATGACTCGAGCTCTGCGTGCGCTGGCTGCCGAAGCGCGTCGTCGCCGTGTTCTTCGACGAGCCGCGACGGGACTCGCTGCTGCAGATCGAGCTCCTCGGGGTCCTTGTCCCTGGGCGCTTGGTCACCCTCCACGAAGGCCCCTTCTGCCATGCTCGTAGGTCCCTGCATGCGTCCGGATTTATCCGTTACATGTGCCTGCAGTTTGACTACGATTAGTGAGCCTTATTTGTATTACACATCCACAAGACTGGGAATCGAGCCTACGACCTTGTGCACAGAAACGCGGCGTGGACAAAGTAACGATTCATTTCCAATTCCTTTCATGCTTGATGACTGGTAAGAGCTGCGCTCCTCCCAATTTGTCACGTGACAGACCAAGCGGGAGGGGCGGTTGATCAAGAAAACTAAATCGACAGAGAGGATCCTTACACAATGGCGACATAAATGCGCACAGTCTAGAACGTACCACATTTTTTTCAACCAGTGCAGTGATTGGTCGAAGTGAATGGAGACGGTAGACGGTTGAACGACCTATATAGCCTCGACAATCTCCCATGGTTAAACGCAAAATAACGGTTGCACAAAACTATATAGCGTGTCGCAATCGGGCTACTGGCCTTTGGTACAACCGCATCGATGATGGAAACTGCGATTGACGAGCGCAAGCCTTACCCAGAAAGTCCACTGGGCCCGAGCTGCGAGAATTTGGTTGATCACATGCCTTGATCCGCCGTCCAATGTTTCTTCTTCTTTGTCCCTTATGTTTACACGCGCGGCTCAAACTGAGGTGCTTATGACCATCGGTGATGATGGTGACAGTAATCTTTAGGTTGTCCAAATCAGCTTTTAAAACAGCCGATCACTGTGTATTAAAGTTTCGGCAAGGTAAACAAAAACAGTTTCGCCACTAGGGCGAAGCAATGAATGCGATAGCAAGAAATTGGAATGTTACAAGACGAACGACAAGCAGCTCGATACTTGCAGCGCGCCGCTGCAGCACAAAGAAGGACGTTCGAAAAGAACGCAGAGGTATACACAGGACAAGCGTGAACTAACAACTGTCACAATTGTTACGTCTTTGTGTTAGAGCAACGCGCTGCAAGTGCCCACAATGCAGAAGCCGATGCTGTTTGATAATTATTTTTCTTTTAAACTACGGCACGTGGAATAACCCCTCTGCGTCTCCTGCCACGCGGTGGCGTCTGACACAAAGTGTGCCCCATGTTCTTTTTTTTTTTTGTAGCGTTAGCTACACTGGCCTAGCCAAACCCGTTTCGCGCGGCACATCAAGAGCCGTGCTGCGCATGCGCGAGAATCAGTGATGTCACACAGCTGGCCCACCGGAGCCGGCATCTTCCGCGCACTCCGCCGCCGCCGCGCGCAGCTCACCGCCGCCGGTCTGCGCATTCCAGAGGAGTGACGTCGTAGCCGTGGTAGACGCACTGGCGCCGGCGCGCGCGCGCAGCTATTCGCTTTCGCTGTGCAGTCGCCGTCTGACACTGCGCTGGAGCCGCTGCGCTTCTGACTGGCGTTTGCCAGTGTGGTATAGCCATGGAGAAGGAGAGCGCAAATGCTGCTCAACGGCGCAGAAGAGCGGAGAAGCGTGACTCATCGGATCCCGAAGTAGTTGCCTGGCAATTAGCGGTTGAGGGTAGGAAGAATGAACAGAATACTGTGTTGGGACCGTAGAGACAGCAGCGTGTTACTTCACTGATCACCAAGCCGTCTTTGTGGCAATAGAGAAGAAACCTGACGTTGAGCAAAAATATATACATGTGCCACATAATACGTATACCGTGTTTGTGTGTCATTGGAGCAGCAGTAAGTGTGATAATCAAGCTAATCCTAGACAATGTAGACAATCAGGAAAGCTAAGAATAATCAGCTGAACCTTTGCTAACGCTACGTATATCCTGGCATAGCCGAGCTAAGCCACTGCAACATTTTTCTTTTGCTGCTTCATGAGTGGGTACAGGAGGGGGCCACTTTTTCGTGCGCGTCTCAAGGGCAGTTTTCAATTTGAAAGAAAATGTAGGAGCGTTGCGTGATAGCAAACACGCTCAAGCTCCTCCGAGATCTGCATACCGTGCGCGGTAAATGGTGCGTATAAATAGCTCGCAGTTATAACGCCGGCACAAGCATGGCGCGTGGCTGTGTTGTCTAGCGCAGCGGGCTGCGGAGCGAGGGGCCGCTGGTTCGAATCTCCGGTCAGATGCTTTGGAACTTTTTTCTACAAATTTATTTTTCTTTGTTCCTTATATATATATATATATATATATATATATATATATATATATATATATATATATATATATATATATATATATATATATATATATATATATATATATATATATATATATATCCGGGAGATGACGGCGACGGCAAAAAAGTGTCCATATAGTTGATCGCAACAAAAAGAAATACAGCTCTACAGTGAAACCAGAGGAGGGCACCCAATGATTCTCGTTCGTAGAAACGACCTGTACCGCAACGGCGGAAGCAGCGGCTATTGCGCTAGCTATTAGAACTAAAGAGGCAGACAATACCTCCGCGCTAGTCCTGTCTGATTCGCAGGAGGCCTGTAGAATGTTTCTACGTGGTGGACTACCGAATGTCGCCTTGAGAATACTCGGTGACAAGCTGACACAGGACCATGCCATAACCTGGTGCCCAGGCCACGAAGGTATCTCGGGTAATGAGCTGGCGCACAGTTTCGCTCGTGATTTGAGCAACCGAGCGAAGAACGACGACGATAAACAGTACGACCCTCACACTGCACGCGATATACTGGAGCCTCAACGTAAGGCAAGACAGCGGTATGCCCCACCGCACAAATCACCTCGCCGCCTCAGACAAATTCAGGTTAACACCTATCCACGTGTGGAAAGGTTGCATCACATAAGCCCCAATGTATATGTGAACCAATGTACCGTGGTGCGAGTCGAGACCGACGTTGCAACACGTAGCTTGGGAATGTCGGAGCAAACCTATGGAGGCACAGTCGCCTCTGATACTCACGATGCTGGGGGAGCCTTGGGAGGCCGTCCTCGCTCGAACTGACCTGCAGACCCAAAGGGGTCTGCTGGATCAAGCCGGGCGAGCGGCGGCGGCCACTGGTGTCCTGGAATGGGGAAACCACCCTTGACATTTGCCCCTCCCATTTCTTTCTTATTTTTCTGTTTTTTTTAATTAATAAACGTTGTATCATCCAGTGATGCCAATTTAGCGGATTTTCCGCTAAATCTGGCGTATTTTATTTTATTCTAACGGGGGAAAAATTTGTCTAGCGGCTAGCGGATTTTTTGACGGGCCATTTTCATACATGGCGGATATCTGGCGGATGCCTCACGCAGTGCACCCTATTCAAAATCGTCGGATGCATTGCCGAGAAACTTGGAATACCTTATGAGCGAAATGTACAACTGGTTCCCAAGATCCCCTGCCCGGCAAATTACGTACAAGAAGTTCTACGGTCTGATGAATGACGGCGATGAACCACTGAAAGTTTTGCAAGAGTGCAGGACGCGCTGGCTATCACTCGAAATAGCTGTATCAAGGATCGTAGACCAGTGGACCGAATTGTAGACGCACTTCGAGATGGCGATATGCACTGAAAAGTGCTATGCGGCAAAGGTGCTCTATGGTATGTACGAAAACCAGATCGATCTGGGGTGCCTGATTTTTTTTAGACCGGTTCAGAGAAATGTTCGCAAGGTTAACAAGGAATTCGAGGCGATAGATGGGGATCAAAGAAAGCTGCTGAAAGACCTCATGACTTTGCTTCCGAGCTCGGTTCAAAAAGTCTTAATTCCGACAGAGCAGATGGACGTTCTGACGTCCAGACTTGATTATCACTTTAATTCCAAGCCATATCTGGGCTACCTGTTTGAGACGTACGTTGACAACATGAAGGCTGAGAAGACCAACGGGTTCTCTCTCGCAGATGAAGTTGTGACACGAGAAAGCTTCATAAGGTTTATTACCGCGGTTGAAGATCAAATCAGACAGTGACTTCCCGACATCACAGTTCTCCAGAAGACATCACTTGTATCTGTCGAAAATACTTTTTGCATCATGAACGATCCATTGACTCATCTGCTGGAAGCTATGGCAGTGCCCCCAGAAACAATCGCAAAAATTCAAAACCAGTGGAGCAAAATCCCCCTATTGAACTGGGAGCAAATATTGTACACGCAGTCGTTCTGGTGTGAAGTCAGTGGCGAAAACCCGTTCGCTGAGTTGGCCGGACTTGCCATGTCGATGCTGGTGCTGCCCTACTCAAGTGCCGAAGTAGAGAGAACGTTTAGTCAGCTTAACATAGTAAGATCCAAGCTGAGGAACAAGCTGAAGCCTGAAACAACAAACGCCATCCTCGTTGTAAGAGCGGGGCTGAAGCGACACAAGAAAAGTTTTTGGATTACGAACTTCCTGTGGCGGTTGTTAGTGCAATCGGGACTTCTGCAACGTATGTGCAAACAAGTAATCTTTCTGGTCCCTCAACAAGTACCAGCGGTCCTGTGGAGATGGTGTCAGATGACGACAGCGGTGACGAAGACCTCGATGTGTTTTTCAGCGACCTGTGAGTTGTTGTTTTTTTTTTCTCTCAACAGTGTGTGCATTTGTAACTTTTAGTCTCATCTGTAATGAGGTTGACGACAACCGGAGCACTGAAGCCTCCAGCATGCTAGTTACACTCTTTGGAAGACTATCTGATATGTTATTTCAGCTCTCATAACTTTGGGGAGCTTTAAGAATGATAAAGGTTTTTCTTATACGAAATTTCACTGTTTTTTTTTATAAAATAGGTCCTAGCGGAAAATTTAGCGGATATGTTTTAGAATCTAACGGAATCTGGCGGATTTGTTATTGTTTTTTAGCGGATTTCTCACGCCCAGCGATGGCAACACTGGTATCATCATCGTAGAGTTCCCAGTGCTCCGCTTACCAAATCATCGATGACACCAATGTTTGAGGTAAGCATGTATAGGTTCCCCGGCAAGAGCAGAATCTGGTTCGGGAGATACGAAAGCTCGGCGTGCGACATACGCGCTACTTTTTGCTGTGCTTTATCTACTTCCTGCTTGTTACAGCAGTTGAGATACGCGTCGTCTGCAGCGAGTTCCGTCAGGTTGTTTCCCCTTCAGATGTATAGCGCCGTAGAAGAACCGGTGAGAGAAGATATCGTGTGCTCTGCGAGGTGGTGGCGCCCTCTCTTACGCGGCGCCAGAGTCAGCCGCATGTTTCCGATACGTTTTCAGCGATTTCAAGTTAATTATTGCAATGACTGCTCGATTATTTCTGTAATTATATTATTTTAGACCTTGTTCGTTCATTTAAACCCGGTTTGGAGCACTGCTAGCCTTGATATGGCCTGTATTGAGAGCTTTACTGTGAGCGTGACCACGCTACATGAGATCCATGGACGACAAGCCGGGTGCCTGCGGTTCTACGCACTTAAAAGATACGCGTGACGGTGGTGATTATGTGGGAGCGTCGAATCCCATTACGAGAGAGCCGGAAAGGGATCAATAAAGCTTGCTGCTGGGCGAGTTGGTTCATACTTGGAAGGAAATTATGGCTGCACACTGATAGCACAAGGACAAAGAAGACACGGACGAGCGCAGACTTTCAACTCTGAGTTGAAAGTTTGCGCTCGTCCGTGTCTTCTGTGTCCTAGCTTGTATTATTAGTGCGCAGCGATAATTTCCTTCCGGAAAGGCAATCTCGCATGGCCAAAGTAGTTGCAACGAACACAAGACCCAGCTATTTTAAGGTTCTTTTGAGGGATGGAGAGGGCAAATGATCAGCCGTGACTCACGCTGATAGCCAAGTCAGGAGTCAAAGACGGGCATTTCAGCAGAACAGCTTCAACGTTTTACTACTAATCTGGTTCGATACGCAGAGACAGTTAAGAGACGCTGGAAGGAGACAAAGGAGTACATAAATGTTTCCAAGACACGCTGGGGGCTTTTAAATGCGAAGCATTTCTTAGCGAACTTTGGCGACTTTGAGCGTATCTATCTATCTATCTATCTATCTATCTATCTATCTATCTATCTATCTA
>JALIZH010024659.1:0-12500 GCA_030522465.1 Rhipicephalus appendiculatus | reverse complement strand
TTATCAGCATTGCTGTGCTTAAATAGCGCCAGCATTGTAGCTGGCGCGGGCATTTCCTTGTTGTACATTGTCGCGGGCAGTTCGCCCGTCATTTTAACTTGCTGGAATAATAAAGCCTCAGTTTCCGCTCGCCGTTCGTTTGGCTGCTCTTCCGTCAGACACGACAAGAAACGCCAAGGTGTCCGCTTCCCAGTAATCGAGTAACATACGCCTGCGCTCGTGCATATACCACGTATATCGTTTCAGGAGCTCGAGAGGCAGAGTTTGTAGCTTGAGCCGCAACACGGGAAGACGCTCCGCTTCCCGCTCGCGTGTCTCTCTGCATTGAAAGCTGAAACTACCGATGCACTTCCCTCAGGGCGTAGCCAGAATTTTTAGGGGCGAAGCTCCTAAGGGTGTGGGTCTGTCCCTCCTCTGTAGTAGTAGTAGTAGTAGTAGTAGTAGTAGTAGTAGTAGTAGTAGTAGTAGTAGTAGTAGGTAGATAGCCACGTATAGTGGAATGTACCCACTCCACGTGATAAAGATGACGATGACGTTGATGACCATGAAGTATAAGTGCGTTCCAGACCACACATTCTCTTTCTGCCATGGATGAAAACGATCGTGAACGCGCTCTCGCCCTCGAAAGGCAAAACGGCAACGCCGACAACAAACGTTCCCCTGAGCTTAACGTCATATAGGAGGAAAACAAAATCAGGGGAACCCCCTCCTTGTGGTCCGTAGAGCTCTTGAACAATATCATCATCTACCCCATATGTAAATAATAAAACATTGTGTATATACTTTATCAATATGTAAATAATGAAACATTATGTATACCCAGACAACACTCGACGACCTGAGGTTGTCCTGAGGATGCCCTACCCAGTACGAAAGGACGACCTGAGGTCATCCTCAAATGAACCTCGACAGGTTCCAATCCCGTCTATTTGTCCGGCCCCAGAGCATCCTCATGTTGTCCTGAGGACAACATTGAAGGATCTTTTAGTATGCGTTCAGGTCGACCTCAGGACAGCATTCAAGGCTCTTTTTAGAATGTATTCAAGGCTTTTCAGACGCATGCTACGCCCATTCGAAGTGCGCTTTCCCGATGTGATTGTTTTCCACAAATGAATTAATGATTCAGCCTTAAAACTAAAGTATGCACTTACTGCTTCAAAGAGCATACCTTGAGCTTTGCTACTAAAAGCTCAGTAAATTGCCATACCAGACAAAAAATATAAACACGCAGTGTCACGCAAAGCATTTTTTTTTATTATTAATATCAGTTTCAGACGGCGAGTCCATGGATCTTGGCAAAATAGGGTTGTTTTGATTCAATCTTTCCATCTGAGGTCTCTGGAGATGGGCAGGGTACTACAGGAGATAATAATAGAAATAATGAGCAGAGGACATTGTGAAATACAAGAAAAACTCAAACAGTAACACTGACAAAAGGAAGAGTTAATGCCAGATACACAGAACCATTATGAGAATGGCTCCAATGCAGGCACGCTCTTGTCAAGAAAGTTGTCTCTTAGCACATGTACAGCAAAAACATCGGGAACATATAAATGCATACCAGCTGCATTGTGATGGTTGCGTCGGCTGCCAGCTTTTTATCAAACATCTCAAGGGCATCTGAATCTTCGAAAACTTTGCTCAGTAGAGATATTCATCTCTTCTAACTTGTCATGCAGTACTGCACAGTTGCCGCTGTATTGTATCGAACTGCTGGCCTTCCTGCTCCACCATCGCCATGAGCGTTTCCAGGATTCTAACTCGTTGCTTAAATTCTGTAACATATGACAATAAATGTGCAAGTGTTGAGTCACCAATCGTACGTGTCACCAACATTACAAAAGCTGCATCCTTTGCAAGTGACTGGAAAACAGGGCTTGATATGGCAAACGCGCGATAATCAGAACGTTGTGTTTGTTGTCGTCGCAGCGACCACGCTGAACATATTCACGCTCGCAACTGCAAACGATAGTGTCGCACACGACGTGTAACAAACGAGTTCAGAAGAACTTCGGTGATCTTCCAACTGTGAAGAAACACGGGAAATTAACCCTTGGGTACTCGCATAAACATCATGCGACACAATGCACACAACGACATTGTAGCGCGACACCGTCAGCTTTGGCAGCGCTGGCTTGCTGTCAGCACTGTTTGCTATGCGTAAACAGGCATTAGCGCATCTGTTTCTTAATCGTCTAAACCTGCAGTCCACGTTATCTTCCATTTCGAACCCGAAAAATAGAGACAGAGACTTCTGGAGACTTACCTGCCACCATGCCTAACCATGCCGCTTTCCATGCCGCTTTCTTTTGAACGTCGCTTGGCTTGGATTGCTTTGACTTGTGCTGTCTAAAGTGTGAATGTTGCCAGGCAGAAAAAGAAAAAAAGGCCACTGTTGGATACCGTGTCGTTCCCTGATCGTTGCCGACCACACCGGTAATCGTTCGTGTATGCGCAAAACAGAAAACTTCGCAAACACACACACGCGTGTGAAAAACATTTTTGTGTATCATTGTGAGGCAAAAATAAACGAACACGCAGAAACAATTGTACAGTCAAGAGCTACGCTAGCGGTTGTCACATGCATTTAATTTTCGCGCGCCCGCGACGAGAGCCACACAAAGTTCATGCGCAGCATTTTTCTGAATTATACAGTGTGCACTCAAAATGTCCTACAGTGGACGTTTTTCGGACGATGAGTTATCCTCGAAAAATACTGAAAAGTATGTTTTCTGTATCATCCTGTGAATGCCTTCCTGAGGGCGCACTGAGAACGTCGCATAACGTATGAGGACGCAATGAGGACTTTCGTACCATTTGAGGACGACCTCAGGTCGTCGAGTGTTGTCTGGGTATGCTGTAGGTATAATCACACCACACCCCCCGCGTTTGTGTGTCAGATCTTTGTATGATGATCGAGTGGGCAAAATTTACGGGGATTGACGGTTTACCAGATTACCTCCCGGAGCTTCGCCCACTCATCATCATTCACTTCGTGGATATGGCGTGACTCTTTTTGGGAGCGTTCAACCATGCTTTATGTATGTTCGTGCGTGCGTTTGTATCATTGTATGTGTGCGTGTATTATGCGCAAGCAAAAGTGAAAATTTTCGGGGGGGGGGGGGGTTGAACCCCCCGAACCCCCCCCCGGCTAGGCCTACACTCCCTGTCGGCGCTCCTTGGTGTCATGATGCAGTACTTCACTTCACCTATCTCAGACGGCGACACCGCCTTCTGACTCGCTACGCAAGGTCACTGTGAAAGAGAGGCGTGCAACATAAAACGCGCGTTTGTGAAACCTTGTGCATGAGCCTTGGTAGCGCAGTGTGTGGAGCCTCCGCAACGCAGGGTGACGTCACAGAGGCCAGATCGTCCTGGAAGTTGACTTCACCTCGCCCGTTCAACCATATAACCGGCGCGTTGTCGCAAAATAAAATGAAAATCGCTCTCGTGCCATGTGTAGAAACCAACTAAAACGCCGCGCCTACAGTTACGCACGCAGTTAGGTTGAAACAAATCATCACGGTTTGTATACTCGATCGTGCAAGCGCTTTGTTTATGCGTGTGAGAAACCGTTTTCTGTGTGAATTTAGCTAATGCTGTTTTCTGTTTTTGTGTTAGCGGTGATCTCAAAAAAAAAAAAAAACGAAGAGCATGTGTAACTAACGTAGAGAGCACTGAGTTAAAGCCACATTGAAAGAAAATTTAAACACGCACTTATGCACACTGCCGTATTTCGCCTGCATGCTTTGTCAATTTTGTCATCATGCTAACTCTTGGAGAGAAATACTGTCGGACGATGAAGCACGGATTTTTTTCCTAAAACACACGGCCTTTCCGCTTTTAATGTTCTGTTCTTCGTGGTCTTTGTGATCTTACTCAGGCAGTAGAAGTGCCTTTTGGAGTTCCCCAACTTCTCGGCGCGGCGACCATTTTTTCCTTGGGCGTACACCTCTTGCGACGAGGTGTCTACGCAGGGCAGTCTGGGAAAATTCTGGTATAACTCCACCCCCCCCCCACCCCCCCCCCCCCCGTTTTTTTTTTTTTTTTAGCATTCTGAAAATGTTTTTGTTCGATCCAGAGGGCCGAGGAACCTGCCGGGAGACACGGTCTCTCCGCTAGCTCCTAGGTGGAAGCCCAGCCCAGCAAAATGGCGGAAATTTATATAATAAAGCTTTTCTCTGTCTTCATGTACACCTTACTTGAAGGTAAAAAAGGAGGAAAAAAGTGACAACGAATACAAAATGTATTCGTTTATCACAAAGTGAGAAGCTTTCTCATCGCACTATCTTGCCGAAAAGATTTTTTGCACTTAGGAACTCAATACAATTTTACATTTTAGTCTACATATATCTAACACATTACTAAATCAGCGCCATTGCATGTACTTCTCCCCCCGCATTAAAAATTTGTATATTATCTATTATGGACAGTCTTTGTCAGTGTCTATGACAGTTGGTCGATTCCACGAAAGATAAAAAAACGTGGTATACTTGATGTCTCCAATTTTCCTGGTAATTTTGTATATTATGCCCGCATCATCGAATAGCGCGAAATAACAATTTGTTTTTAAATACAAAAATGTTTGAACCAAGGAAAAATCGAAAAGCGTCGCCTGGTGGCGATGGCCATTTTACGAAGAGTGCGTTTTCGTAAATTCGCGATCACGCTAACAGCCGCGCAAGCTCTATATCACTAATATCTTTGTGAATGGCACAAATAGAAGTAAAGGAGAAATAGCTCATATGATGTTCTCTTATTCTGGGCAACTTATGTATTTTTAAAAATTCTCGAAAAACGCTGCGTTTTTCCAAACTCGCTCGTTTTTGGGGCGCAATTTCTGCTTCTGTGAACGTCATAGCTTGTTAAAATTTACAGAATTGATAGGCCTTTATGTGAATAGTTATTTTCTGCATTTGTATTTGTCTAGTAATTTTTTGAAGTAAGGAATTTTGTAGCTCAAAACATCAAAAAAGCAAAACTGTTGGTCAATTGAAAACTCTATAATAAAAAAACCCCATTCTCAATTTTGCTCAAAATTATTTGGATTGTTCTCAGAGGACTGCAGAACGATATTATAGAAAAACATGTTGCATCATTTTCATCAGAACAAACTTACAAATTTTCAAACATTGTGTTTTCAGAGTGTGTTCGCTACTGCGTAAATGACATTTCTTGTGGCAAGAAAATACGATAACACGCTTTTATTCTTCTCTGAGGTTGGGAATTGACACTAATGAGGCATTTTTCGGGGAGTGGAAAGTGTTCTGTAAGAAAACGACCACTTGAATGAAATGCATTTGAGCAGTTCGCGACTTCGCTTGTGTTCGTTATCCCTCGGTCAAAAGGCAGCCCCTCCCGTCGTGCCTTCCTTTTTCTTTCTTCTGCTTGGCTAGAACGGAATTTATATCCTGGATGCTAACCAATAGAATCTCTATGTCGTGCTGTGCCAGAATCGAAAAGGTTGGTATAAAAGGCAAGGTCTCTTCAGGAAAGGAAACGAGCTTCTAGAAAGTAGTCGTCAAAAGGTTGAGTTTTGCTAGCACAAAATTGTGTATTTTCAAACCGTATGCGAGTAACAGAGTTTATATCGTGTCAGTTACGTGAATCTCGGTGGCAGTAGTTCTGGCAACGGACGAAGCATGTTTTATGTGAATCTCAGCCTGCATAGACAAACATACCGTGACAGGATGCCTTACACAGGAGTAAAGAGTTTCTCCTATCCCCTCTTTCATTTCTGGAAGCACTCGATCTCGCAGACAGGTCCACTGATCAGGTCAGTTTTCTTTGACTTGCCTCGCAATTGCGCAACCACTTCAATTGTTGACCGTATTAAACCACCGTGCGTTGCGCGCGCCCGCACTACGCACGCTACTCCGCTTACACTAAGGCGCGGAGCGTGGGCCACTCGATCTCCAACACGATCCGTGTACGGTGCGCATCCAGAGAAGGGGTCGGGCTGCGATGCGCAAAGATGTATCGTGTAACCTACGCAATCTACGTTCCAGCATTCTGTGCTGCAGAGCGACAAACCCGGGCAAAGCATGTGTGGCTGTGGTCCTCAGGTTCCACTGCGGTGCTCGCCGGTCGGCACTGTCGCCGTTTTTGGATTCTTAATTTATAACCGTGTTAGAAGGTAACCCTCATCTACACTGTTTTTCTTCAAGCATTAGTGGTTTTGTATTAGCACGTTTATTGAAAAATAAAAGTAAGTACACAGACATGAAAAGGTGCATGCTGCCCGTCTACGACTGCAACGATGTCGCGAACTACTCAAATGCACTAAAGCAAAACTGCGAACCGGCCTAGTAGGAAAACTTCCATTTTAACGATGTTGTGCAAAAGACGCGGCGGTAAGAAGCAACACAAGAGTTGTTGCGCGCGTCTTTGTGTTGCTTCTCCTCGTCCCCGCGTTTATTGCGCAAAAGCGTGAAGATGTATACTCAAATGCATTTCATTCAAGTGGTCGTTTTCTTACAGAACACTTTCCACTCCCCGAAAATGCCTCAGTTAGTGTCAATTCCCAACCTCAGAGAAGAATAAAAGCGTGTTATCGTATTTTTCTTGCCACAAGAAATGTCATTTACGCAGTAGCGAACACACTCTGAAAACACAATGTTTGAAAATTTGTAAGTTTGTTCTGATGAAAATGATGCAACATGTTTTTCTATAATATCGTTCTGCAGTCCTCTGAGAACAATCCAAATAATTTTGAGCAAAATTGAGAATGGGGTTTTTTTTATTATAGAGTTTTCAATTGACCAACAGTTTTGCTTTTTTGATGTTTTGAGCTACAAAATTCCTTACTTCAAAAATTACTAGACAAATACAAATGCAGAAAATAACTATTCACATAAAGGCCTATCAATTCTGTAAATATTAACAAGCTATGACGTTCACAGAAGCAGAAATTGCGCCCCAAAAACGAGCGAGTTTGGAAAACGCAGCGTTTTTCGAGAATTTTTAAAAATACATAAGTTGCCCAGAATAAGAGAACATCATATGAGCTATTTCTCCTTTACTTCTATTTGTGCCACTCACAAAGATATTAGTGATATAGAGCTTGCGCGGCTGTTAGCGTGATCGCGAATTTACGAAAACGCACTCTTCGTAAAATGGCCATCGTCACCCGGGTCGACGCTTGTCGATTTTTCCTTGGTTGAAAAAATTTTTATTTGAAAACAAATTGTAATTTCGCGCTACTCGATGATGCGGGCATAATATACAAAATTACCAGGAAAATCGGAGACATCAAGTATACTGGTACGTTTTTTATCTTTCGTGCAATCGACCAGTTTCCTTTTTGCTGTCAAGATAATACAAGCCAAGAAGACGTTGCTGCACCATTGACACATCTTGTTAGGGTGTCTTTCTAGGGAAAAGTTGAGGCTTTATTAAAAATAAGCTACCGAACTAAACTTTAAGGAAATAAATTATTTTCAACTATAATCAAAATATTTTCTGGCCCTCTTATACAAATTTTTCATGGGAATATAAAATATTGCATAATTATGATATAGCCATGGTTCACCAACGTGTCACCATTTGTGACTATATGAGGTTTTAGGCTGGCTTCAGGCATGAAAACTCGAGTTGACTCGAGCGACCTTCAAGGGTCAATGCTGACAGCAAACTCTGACACAGCTTCATCGCACTGTAAGGCTTGGTCAAAATTATGACTGCAGGATATGCTCCATCTTTGTCAGTAGTGATGATCGCATCATCGATGGATGCAAAGGAGGCCGTGTTGTAGTAGAAGAACTTTCGGGTCGTAGTTTTGCGAAGACCCTTGATCAGGACCTCAGTTCCGCTTAAGGGAGTCACCTCTTGCTTCTCAGGGACAGAAGTGGAAGTATCTGGGATGGCAGTGCCAGCATAAGGTATCGTTCTTGAAGATCTTTGTCCAGAACCTCAGTTTATCTTAAGGATGTCATCTTTCGCTTTTCATAGCCAGAAGCGGCTGAGGGAGCGGTGACAGTGTCAGGGACAGCTTCAGGTTCGAGCTGTCCCTTAGTGTATGGACACCTCGATCACACTCCCTACGGCTCCTCATAAACCTGAAGGAAGAACTTTGTTAAATAAGGGTTTGGAATAAGGGGTCATGAGCATGACCTCAATGGGTGGGGCCTTCAAGTCCAGGGCTCCACTGGCTACTGCCGCCAGCCGGACGCGACCTATAGGAACGCAAGCTGTACTTCCGGGTCAGAGCTGGCGAGCTGCGCCTCCCTATTGCTAGAAAGTATTGGAGAGATTATACTACTGACCTATAAGGGTATGTTAATTTGGTGGTCGGTTCAGGCATCCCCACGAAACGCGATACAGATCAAAAACGGAGGGAGGAACCACAAACCTGAAAATATAAAATCACCCCACTGCGATAAAGGAAGGATTCGAAGTGTAAATTTAAGGGCTCGTTTTCTTTGTTAGACACAATATTAATGAGAACTAACAGACAATGATGCCAAGGAAAGTATAGGGGATGTTAGTAGTGGTAATTGTAATGTAAATGTAGTGGACGAAGAGATCTTAATTGCCGCCGGCAGGGACCGAACCTGCGACGCGTTATTCGGAGGTCGCAGGTTTGGTCCCTGCCAGCGTCACGTTATCTTTTCATGCACTTTTCTTTCTGCACATTTACATTACAATTACTATATAACAACCCCTATATATATATATATACTCGTAATCACGCGACAGAAATGAAAGGAATTTCACCAAGAAGAAACAAACTTTAACAGCGTCTCTGGTTGCATAAAGGAAAGCATAAAACAAATCGGAAAATTGTGCGAGTTGGTATGTATTCATTGTTACCGGAGAGCGCGCACTGGAGACAAAGAGAGAAGAACACGATCGACGCAAGCGCTTGTGTCATGTTCTCCTCTTCTTGACTCCATCGACGTCAGTGCGCGCTCTCCGGTAACAATGAAAGCATAGGCTGGCTGTCGTGCTTGGCATGCAATCGAACCTGAAAAATTCAATTCCGCGAGCAACTAAAGACAGATGCCCAAAAGCTTCTTGCTCGGGATCCAGAATTTTAAGCAGTTGTCCCAGATGTGTGTGTGTGTGCGTATATATATATATATATATATATATATATATATATGAAGGAAAGAATTGTAAACTTAAGGGCTCGTTTGCTTTGTTAAACACAGTATTAATCAGAACTAACAGACAAAGATGCCAAGGAAAGTATAGGGGAAGCTATTAGAAGTAATTGTAATGTAAATCTGAAGAAAGGAAAGTGGACGAAAAGATAACTTGCCACCGGCAGGGACCGAACCTGCGACTTTCGAATAACGCGTCCGATGCTCTACCACTGAGCTACGGTGGCGGTCATCTCCCCGTCCACTTTATGGGGTATATATGTGTACTTAAACGTGGGAGCGTCAGTCAGCGCCGCCTGTTGCCATTACGGCGAGCGTGGAACACTCTTTCTTTGCCTGTAGGAGTCACGTAGTACGTGATCTTATTACGAGCGGGCAGCTGACTAATAATCCCTCGCATACCACCTGAAGGCATCAAGTCTGCCAGAACGAGACCCTCGTTATGAATGAAGGAAAGAATTGTGAACTTAAGGGCTCGTTTGCTTTGTTAAACACAGTATTAATCAGAACTAACTGACAAAGATGCCAAGGAAAGTATAGGGGGAAGCTATTAGAAGTAATTGTAATGTAAATCTGAAGAAAGGAAAGTGGACGAAAAGATAGCTTGCCACTATATATATACGACATCCCAGCAAAGCAATTGTCGCTGTCCCTTCCTTCGTTAGTTCTTTCTCTCTCTTTTTTTATTCTTTCTCTCTCTCTCTTTTTTAAATGTTCTCTTTTGGCCCCCAAACTGGGTGGGCGGCCCTCTGCTGCGGGTTCTGCCATTCGACTTACATCCTCCGAAGAAGGCTGGACCGCCAGCCGAAACTGTTAGGATAAAATAAATATTTGTTTTGTTTCCTATGTTGCACTACCCTCGAAGATTTTTATAAGTTTTGATTACGGTAGCCTGAAGAAGTTCTCTTTAACCCTATATGTATAGGCGTCCGCACGGGGGGGGGGGGGGCGCAAGGGGGGCGAGAAGGGGGGGGGGCGCGAAGTCAGCCCTATACATTGTAGGGGGGGGGGCGATAGGGGGGGCGCAAAGTCAGCCCCATACATTGACATAATAGGGATGGGGGGCGCTGCGACGAACGTTCGCCCCCCTGAAGGGGAACCCTGCGCATACTTATGTATATATATATATATATATATATATATTCCTTGCAATTTGGGCGTACGTGATCTGTCTGCAGTGTGCGTCCCAAGCGATATCCCCTGATCCGCGAATACCTCTGTCATAGTGGCTTTCACTTCGTGCGTGTGTCACGCCGTTTCTCTTCGCTGGTGCTTAGTCACCGAGAGCGCTTCACAAGAAAACGCTTCAGACTTTAGAGTACTTTAGTAACCATGAAGTAACTAAAACACTTAGATTTCGACTTCTTTTACTCAGTTCCCGCATGCGCTCAGTTGCGCCGTCGTTGTGTATTATTTAATTGTCCGTTGCAGCCTTTAAAAAATATTCACTTACTCATGCAGCGTAATTGTTCTCAGAAGTTAGCTGTCATAAAATTGTATTGTTCCTTTTTATTTAATTTGCACACTTTTCTTAGCTGTGCAATACCACGCAACAGTGAAATGTAGCTACAGCCAGGCGATCATAACTAAGCTAAGCCCATAGGATCACTGTGCTAACCACAATAACGTCAAAACCATACATTTCTTTTAATTCTCTACACCCTCCTGTTGGAATATTTGCGCTTCCAGAAAAATAGACGTACGCGTGTCCCTTGCGATCGGAGGCTGATTAGAAATTTTAAACTCCGTAGAACCTGGTACACTTAATCTTGTGATCGAAGTCGGCAGGGGAGCTACTATAGGTCATTAAAAACAAAAACAACGAGTTAAAGCACAAAAAATTGTTAAACGAACTTTTACAGCACCGCGCGAGAGCTTGCGATGCCGGTCTTTGGGCCCATTCACTTGTTCCGCTACCTGGCGACGCTTCTAAAAAACTCGAGAGGTTCGGCGACTTGCTGGAGGTCAGAGTTATTGTACTGACTCTAGAGCGTCATATTAACTTCATGCTTGCGGCGCTTTTTATAGGAAACTATGTAGAAAGCCATCGAGCAAGAAAAAAAGTTATTTCCTTCTTTCGTGTAGAAAGCGAAAGCGGTTGGTTTGTATGGTGTACTAGAATGGGATAGTGGGCCGTCTTCAGAGCAAACCAATGGGACAGTGGTGGTCGCTTTTGCGATGACGCCACCAGTAGGGCGCTGCGATCGAACGGTGTGCTCATGGCGCGAATTTTGAATTTGTAATGCGGGGCCTAGTCAGGCCTAGTGCTGGTTAAGGCAGATAAACAGGGCCGTACCCAGGAATTTATTTCGAGGGGTGTTTATGTGTAGAACGGCTAACTTCGGCAACTGGTGGTCGATGTGAAGGCGTGTAAATACTTTAGTATCACCCGAAAAGTTCAAGCATGAAAAAAATTTCGGGGGGTGTCAGAACCCCCTCAACCCCCCCTTAGTTACGGCCCCTGCAGATAAACATAATCTTTTCGCACAGTTTTGTTTGTTTCTAGGTTTCATACCATTAGGTGACTAACCGCCGACAAATATGAAAAGTCTTAAACGTGCCCCCTACACAGAGTGCGATTGTGGAAGAGAACAAGTACACTTACTTGACATGAAGGCCACATTTTGTCGCTTCGTACGTGAAAGAAGAGCTCAAAATGCGGGGTAACATAACGGTTTCAAAGTTCTTCACACGCTGAGTAACTTCAGGAAACGAAACAATCATAACGTACCTGCGCGCACTACATTTCTAATCGTCTGCTTTAAATGCTTGTACTGAGCGTCGTCTGCACATAATGCAGACGGTAAAAAATTTCGTTTTTTGCTAATGTAAGCCTTGTGTTTGCATAATGCGATAAAAGGAAACATTTACCAGCTGAAATTAATAAATGAACTATGCAGATGGTAAGAGCGAAAAAACCATTGCTGAAAGATGCGGGTGTTTTTTTCGATCGTCTGCTAATGTGTATCTGATGTCCGCAAGATTCTCAACGGTGCTCCCCTGGCTACCGCTTCTTTCTGTCGCATAGTCTCGAAGATTCACCACTGCCAACAACGCAAGAGAACGCCGCAGAAACGAAGTGTCAGCGAAGATAGGCGAATCACTCGTGCACCAATTCGTGTAAGTTTAAACAAGGCCTCCGTGAAAGCCGAGCCCATCTCGGAGGCCGTATATTATCCACTGTCGTACAATGGCTCCAAGCTCCAGCGAGTGGTGGCGCCACCGTAGAACGGTGTGCTCTGTTGACGAGGCCGTCATCGCAAAAAAGAGCCACGTCTCAGGCGCCAGACGGCCCACTACCCCATTCCAGTACACCATATGGTTTGTGTCGCTCTCGTGCGTATGTACAGAGAATTACAAATTCGCATGGCGCTCGTTAATTTGGAAGATTCTAGC
>JALIZH010024658.1:0-22718 GCA_030522465.1 Rhipicephalus appendiculatus | reverse complement strand
ATATATGGCAATGGATCTTGACCTCCAAGGTGGTGCCGGTGGAAGATTTCTCCTGTGCGTTGTTGAACAATAAAAATTCGCAGCGTGCGCGTTAACTAAAAGCGGAGTGCGGGTCTCTGTGTCCAGTCGGAGTCTTCTGTCTCTCATTGCCCATTAGCAGCGATTGGCATGTTCCAGTAGGAAACACTGCTCCATCACTGCCTGCTTTGCGCCTCCCCAGTTTTCTCTCCTGCGCAACGCTGCGATGAGCGCCAGCGTCAACGCCGCCGCCAGTGTAAGCGTTAGCGCCCGCTGCTTCACATCTACACATGGTTCCCTTTAGCGGCAGATGTTTTGCTTTTTCTTGTTTTTTTTAATTTTTTTATTTATTTTTTTTTAATTTTTTTTTTCATATATAGCTCCGCCGAGCTCCGCCGCAGACCGCTTTTAGTTAACGCGCACGCTGCGAATTTTTTATTGTTCAACAACGCACAGGAGAAATTTCCCACCGGCACCACCTTGGAGGTCAAGATTCATTGCCATATATACGGGGTGGCCAGTGAACGGTTGTGCAGCGCGAGCAGTCGGTTTTTCCAACCAAGAAACTCGCTAGCAGACGCTGCCTGTGTCGGCGTCGCCAGGCGAGAGAGGGAGAGGGGGGAGCGTAGGAGGAGAGAGAGGTGGGGTGCGCATGCGCAGTGGGAGTGTGGACGCTGCGGGCAGAGATGCCTAGAGAAGAGAGGGGGAGCGTAGGAGAGAAGAAGAGAGGTGGGACGCGCATGCGCAGTGGGAGTGTGGACGGCGCGGGCAGGGATGCCTAGAGGAGAGAGGGGGGAGCATAGCAGGGGAGAGAGGAGGGGAGGCGCATGCGCAGTGAGGGTGTGGTTGCCACGGGGAGGGATGCCTAGGGGGGAGAGTGGAGGTTTTTTATCTTTATTTTTTTTTTTGAAAGGGTTTGCGCATGCGCAGTAAGGGGCGGTCACGCCGTACACCACCACCACCGGATTAAGCTTCGCCATAAGATGCTTCACATCTAACACCTGCCGGCGCGCACACCTCCTCAACCTATCCTCCTACTCCTCCTCCGCGGACAACGCCAACGCCGGATGCCTGACATAGCCCGACTATGAAATGCATTCGCATTTAAAAAAGACATGGCATAGTCAGCGGAACGGCCACACGCTTTCGCCGAACACACTTTAGAATGTACAAAGTGTCCTTCAATTTTTTATATGTAAGTATACAGGAGAGAAAAAATGTAAGAGTGGATTTTTAGGAGCGAAGCTCCTTAGGCTTGCACGATGTCCGTTGTCGCAGCTTCCCGTCGGCCGCTCCGAAACCCTATCTCAGCAAGCCTGTCGATCAAGGTCATGACGTCATGCGCAGAACCATTCGCAGAGCGCACGCAGCGCGCATACCGACTGCGCACAGGTGTTGCGCTGCGGCGGCGCCGCTTCGAAACCCCTCTCCGAGCAGGCGCTCGATGTCATGCGCAGAACCATTCGCAGAGCGCACGCAGCGCGCATACCGACTGCGCACAGGTGTTGTGCTGCGGCGGCGCCGCTTCGAAACCCCTCTCCGAGCAGGCGCACGACGTCATGCGCAGAACCGTTCGCAGAGCGCACTAAGCGCGCATACCGACTGGGCGCAGGTGTTGCGCTGCGGCGGCGCCGCTTCGAAACCCCTCTCCGAGCAAGCGCACGACGTCATGCGCAGAACCGTTCGCAGAGCGCACTAAGCGCGCATACCGACTGGGCGCAGGTGTTGCGCTGCGGCGGCGCCGCTTCGAAACCCCTCTCCGAGCAAGCGCACGACGTCATGCGCAGAACCGTTCGCAGAGCGCACTAAGCGCGCATATCGACTGGGCACAGGTGTTGCGCTGCGGCGGCGCCGCTTCGAAAGCCCTCTCCGAGCAAGCGCACGACGTCATGCGCAGAACCGTTCGCAGAGCGCACTAAGCGCGCATACCAACTGCGCACAGGTGTTGCGCTGCGGCGGCGCCGCTTCGAAAGCCCTCTCCGAGCAAGCGGACGACGTCATGCGCAGAACCGTTCGCAGAGCGCACTAAGCGCGCATACCGACTGCGCACAGGTGTTGCGCTGCGGCGGCGCCGCTTCGAAACCCCTCTCCGAGCAAGCGCACGACGTCATGCGCAGAACCGTTCGCAGAGCGCACTAAGCGCGCATACCGACTGCGCACAGGTGTTGCGCTGCGGCGGCGCCGCTTCGAAAGCCCTCTCCGAGCAAGCGCACGACGTCATGCGCAGAACCGTTCGCAGAGCGCACTAAGCGCGCATACCGACTGCGCACAGGTGTTGCGCTGCGGCGGCGCCGCTTCGAAACCCCTCTCCGAGCAAGCGCACGACGTCATGCGCAGAACCGTTCGCAGAGCGCACTAAGCGCGCATACCGACTGGGCACAGGTGTTGCGCTGCGGCGGCGCCGCTTCGAAAGCCCTCTCCGAGCAAGCGCACGACGTCATGCGCAGAACCGTTCTCAGAGCGCACTAAGCGCGCATACCAACTGCGCACAGGTGTTGCGCTGCGGCGGCGCCGCTTCGAAAGCCCTCTCCGAGCAAGCGCACGACGTCATGCGCAGAACCGTTCGCAGAGCGCACTAAAGGCCGAACTATATGCACCGTTTTCCCGGCGTTTTCCCGCCGTTTCGTACGCCGGCGTCACTCGGCGTCGACGCTGCCGGTGACGGTGGCCGAAACGTCCACTTCTGGACGGTCCAGACAGAGGAGGCGCTGGTCCAGACATCACCGGCGTCAGCGTCGCCGCCGGAAGCGCTTCGCTGAATGGATAACCAATCAGCGCGCAGCTGGCAGCGACTTCCGCTACGTAACGGCGTCGTCGCTGCTGCCAAAATGGCTGCCACCCGCCTCAGATCTATTAAGTCGTCGCCGTGCTCTGTGTGACCCGCAAGTTCTCAACTGATGCTTGTATTTGACTTAGCTTGTCCCTCAGAAGCTTCGACAGCAAGCGCTCGGGATTTCTTCGAACAGTTTCTGAGCGCCATCCTCAAGTTCATCGGTAGGCTTAGCAGGCCTGAGTGTATTGGCCGAATGCGTGGCCTCAAAAACGGGCGACAACTTCAAGCTCAGAGGCCATATATTACGAGTTTGTGGTTCTTCTTATGCTCAATAGGTGGCGTTACAAGTAAAACAAAAAAATAGCCTTTCGGTGGCACTGTGATTCGTTTCCCTCACTACAGAACAACAAGTTCGACATAAAACTTGTAATCAGGAATATTTTTGTTGGTGAAGTGAGGGATACTTCACAGTGCTTTGCGAGGTATCAAGTTCATTTCCTTTGGTCGCATGTGTGACGCTGCGCTGGCGCTGGCCTCAGCGCTTTCCATGTGGTTGGCCGCCCTCTCTGGCGGCGTTGATTTCATGACGCCGAGAGACGCAACGTCAGAAAACGCCGGAAAAAACGCTGAATGTGGTTCAGCCTTTAAGCGCGCATACCAACTGCGCACAGGTGTTGCGCTGCGGCGGCGCCGCTTCGAAAGCCCTCTCCGAGCAAGCGCACGACGTCATGCGCAGAACCGTTCGCAGAGCGCACTAAGCGCGCATACCGACTGCGCACAGGTGTTGCGCTGCGGCGGCGCCGCTTCGAAACCCCTCTCCGAGCAAGCGCACGACGTCGTGCGCAGAACCGTTCGCAGAGCGCACTAAGCGCGCATACCGACTGCGCACAGGTGTTGCGCTGCGGCGGCGCCGCTTCGAAACCCCTCTCCGAGCAGGCACACGATGTCATGCGCAGAACCGTTCGCAGAGCGCACTAAGCGCACATACCGACTGGGCACAGGTGTTGCGTTGCGGCGGCGCCGCTTCGAAACCCCTCTCCGAGCAAGCGCACGACGTCATGCGCAGAACCGTTCGCAGAGAGCACTAAGCGCGCACACCGACTGCGCACAGGTGTTGCGCTGCGGCGGCGCCGCTTCGAAACCCCTCTCCGAGCAAGCGCACGACGTCATGCGGAGAACCGTTCGCAGAGCGCACTAGGGGCGCATACCACCCGCGCACAGGTGTTGCGCCGGCGGCGCGCCGCTCATACCTAGAGCGTGCATGCAAGCCGTGTACAGCAGGCTGCATGGCTCGCAAGCCACTCATACTTACACCGTGGAGTTACAGCGCATCGATCAATGGCGCTACACTTAGTAAAATAAAATTACGTAGACTGGCTTCCAAGGAGCTTGGCTCCATCATCAGCATTCATTTCGTGGATCTGCATTAATTTTATTTATTTATTTATTTATTTATTTATTTATTTATTTATTTATTTATTTATTTATTTATTGCATTCAACGTTCTCAGCCGTGGTCTGACCTTTGGGGACAATGCCAAACGTTATACGCCTGCATCACTCACCCTTGCTTTTCTACGCTATCTGATCGGAGTTTTCTTTAAAATTCTAGCCGGTTTTACAGGATTGTCTTGTCTTCCGAAGAAATAAGACGTGTTTTCTCAGCGTAATTATTTATACATAGCACTCGTACGCTTTCTCTGGGTCACACGGTTAATGTTGGCCTCGTTGTTTTGTAAACAGCACTGCAACTGACTTAGAAACAGAACTCAAGAAGGGTATTCAAAGTGATGAACAAGAACACAAATTTATGTAAAGCTGTTAATAAAAATGAAGAGCGTGAGAGAGAGACGCGGAGTATCATGCTGAATACGTGTTGGAACATATTACACCATCCACTTTTCTTGGAATCTTCAGATTTACCTTTATAATTACCACGTTACATGACTGTTTGAAGTATCGTGGATAAGCTTCCGTGTTGTTGTTTTAGTTTGCTTTTTTCTTTTTCTGAGGACCTTTTTTTTCTCCGAATGATTAGTAAACGGCTTAAATATTATTTCCGCAAATTTAAGGCGTTTTTTTGTGATACACATAAGTATGGCACGGTGCTTGAGCCGATGAAGCCGAGCTCGTAAACCAGTGACCTTGCGGGAAAAATGCTCCGTTTGTAGGTAGGGCCGCAACAGTAACCCTTATTCAGTGCGCAGAGTGCGGAAGCACCTAATCTCGTCTGTGTACAATCTGTTACTTGTACCTCCCAAATTTTTCTTCTACCCATAATGAGCTTACTTCCAGAAGAGCGACGGGAAAAAGCCTGCCGACGCTGCCAGACAAAAGATCTCCTATGGAGCTGATTACGGGTTGACGGGTGGGATTTTGTTAGTTTTCATTAAGTGGACTGTTCATTTCAGCACACCCTTATCGGCTAAATATTGAGAGTGAGCCAGCTAGTACCGATAGTAAACCCCAGCTTCAATCTATATCCAATCGTTGCACGCTGAAATTGATTTAGCAGCAACACTTAGTAGAAACTTACATCCCACTACTCGTACGCCTGCTCAAAAAGAAGGAATGGCACTATGCGATGAAGGAATTGGAGAAACAAATAAATAGAATTAGGAAGGCAGACTGGGCGAGTTGTTCGAAATGCACGGCACTTGAACAGCAGCGCAAAAGACGGGACCAAGAAAGAGACACGCACAACGCTGTATGTCCTCTCTAAACACATACAACAGAGTTGCAGATACATAAAACAGCGTCGAATGCGTTTTCTTTCTTGGTCCCGTCTTTAGCGATGTTGTTCAGGTTCCACGTCAACAAAGAAAAATATGAACGAAGAAATGGATTATTACTCATATGGTAAGCACTGTAAAAGATCGACGCAGAAAAAATAATAACTGAGCGAGATAACAGCGAACTCGAAATGAGATAGAGCGAATTCGATGAGCGCACTCATCCTGACATTCACGTTGACGACGCCGGAGACAGGTTTGCACAAGAAGCGACATCCTTATCGGTGGCTTCCAATCCAGTTATACTGGAGTGCAGTAAAGGCGAAGTCAGCAACGCAAGATGCCTATTATTAACGTGCGATCATGTTATTCCTCTAAATTTCCGTTTCTCTTCAATTACCCCTAAAGAGCAGGAAGTCGGTGTGCCCTTCTAGGTGGCAGTGGTCAGCCTTGGGTATTTGTGAATGCAAATCAAATAAAAAAAATGAAAGTTACCTAAGCGCGGCGTTGAAGACGAAGAAAACCGCTTCACGTGGTCGTCGCATAGTGTTATGGTGTCTGTCCTTTCCGTATGCATATTACGCACCTTCCCCCCCCCCCTTGCAACATCTCCGCCCTCTCATGAACCCAAAGAATGGCCACTTGGTAGGCACGTGCACAAGATACGAACACTACTGAATGAGTGCGTGTAGAACGGGGTTGGTACTTTAGTATCAAGGCGAAGTAGTGCCTGTTCGAAAAACGGAAAAATAAATTTTCTGGCTTATAAGAATTGTTGGGTTTTTGCTTCCCAAAACCACGAAAGGACCATTAGAGACGCCGTAGTGGAGAGATCCGGAAATTTCGACTACCTGGGTGTTGTTAAACGTGGACGTAAATCTAAGAGCATGGATCTTTTGCGTTTTGCCTCCATGAAAATGCGCCCGCGGTCGAGATTCTATCTCCCGAGCCACCTGCTGACTGCGTAGTTTGTCCAACACAAGGTTTGGAAGGTATGTGCTACGGCCCTGTGTTGCGGGAGGCCCGTAGCGCTTTTTTTTTTTTTTACCAGTCTCTGTCAGTCATTATCCGTAAGCCTGTCTTCTAGATCTTCACTAAAAAAATTAAAGACCTTTGTGGCTGTGCAACGACTGTTTGGTTGCTAAATGGCTAATACATATCCTCGCGTTTAAGGAGTAACATGAAATTTATGTGGGAACAACTACGATTTAGTTGCTTGTCGTGTTTTGATTGCAAGTAAAAATGCCGAAGGCTGCACCAACAGGTGACAAGAAAAAAGCAACGAATAAGTGAATGCCATTAGCACTGCAACTCCAGACTACTCTTTCTTGACGTGCAATATGGTTTCTTCATGCACGCTGCTAATGCCGAATGTCAAAGCTAATAGGACCACAAATGTTGTGCAGCACTAAGAAATAATAGATTACCTGTTACTCCTTTGGAATCTCTTTTTAAATCTCTTTTAAAATCTCTTTTTAAAGATGCTTCTTAACTTTCTTTTGGAAAGTTGCACCTTTGACAACTCTCCAGAGACTTTATTGATCTCCAAAAGAAAGTTAGTCTATCTTTATACAGAGTTTTATATGTGGCAAGTCGGGAACCGCCAAGGAAGAGTAACAAACAATCAATTTGCTGTACAATGTGCCGTCTATTTCTACTCTTAGCGCTCCTTCCACATAATGCCACATGAATTAATTCTCCTTCATACATAGATACCACACGGCACAAAAATTTATTTCACGCAAATATTTTCTAAAGCGTTTCCTCGCTCGACGTCCGTTACGTTGTTTCGATCACGAAGAACAAAATAAAGCAATCTATCTACATCCTCGCAGCAACGTTAGCGTTAAAAGCGCAATGCCTTCAGCATCATTTAGAATTGCGAGGACCCAGACACGCGCATGGTCTGCGCGGCGCACAGGGAGCGGTAAATTTCGGTCATCGCCCTGATTAAAGTGAGACAAATCCGGGAAAAAAAGTATGTTTGAAACAGACGAGGCACCGAGAACGCAATTGTGAAGATGCGGAGGTATTCGGGTGAAACCCGCCGTCCGCGCAGGAATGGGTCGTTATCAGTTTCGGTAATGACTGTTTTGCGGGCGGCAGCGAAGATGCGCCGCAACGGGGCGATGAAGAAAGGAGCCCGATGCGATTGTTATCCCTTCGCAAATCTGTTCTTCTTTCTTCCTCTCCCGATGTGGAGATCTATACAGCGCTGCATGTGTATTCTTCTTCTCAGTCCCTGTCGTGTTTCTCTACGCCGTATAAATTATGAATCTCAACTATCCTGTACACGTGCCCCAGCAATCTCTCCAGCTTCACTATGAGACCCTATTCCCAGCACAGAAGAAAAAACATAGATACCATATTGCCAAGTACAGGGTAGAATACCAAATTTACCCTGCTAGTTCACTCATCTGTGTTTCCATTACTCTTTTTCCTCCCCTTTCCCCTCCCCCGGTGTAGATTAGAAGGCTGGAGCATACTATGGCTCAGGCCGACCTCTCTGCCTTTCTGTAAACAAACTTCTCACTCTCTCTCTTTTCCTCGGTTTCATGCTTTTTTGTAAACATGGCCTTCGTGAACATCGAACGGGCCAGTAAGCTTTAAGTGGCGCATGATTGATATTAAATGCGAAGCATTTCTTTGCGTACTCTAAGCACTTTTGCGTTTCTATCAATCAATCTATCTATCTATCTATCTATCTATCTATCTATCTATCTATCTATCTATCTATCTATCTATCTATCTATCTATCTATCTATCTATCTATCTATCTATCTATCTATCTATCTATCTAGCCACCTACGTCTGGGTGCTCTCGTGACCGCCTCCTTAACTTGGTGTAGACCAAAATTTGTATGGGAGGGTAAGAGGTATTGACGAACATGTCTGGGTGGTCATGGCATGAATAACGTGAGAATCCTGTCGCAGACGTCGTCAAACCCTTTCCTGCAGACACGTGTGGCACATAACCATATACCACGGGCCGCGGTATGCGCCACAGGTGTTTGACAGTTTATATCTACCCAGGAACGGCCAGGACAGACCATAGGTCGGCGAACTCACTCATGAGTCGACTCACTCGGACTCACTCAGACTCAGATTGAGCCGTGAGTCTGAGTTTGAGTGAGTCCAGGCGAGTAAAATTTTGGTGAGTTTGAGTCCGAGTGAGTCCGGTTGAAGAAAATGTTCGTGAGTGTGAGTCCGAGTGAGTTCGGCTCAGAAAAATTTTGGTGAGTCTGAGTCCGTGTGAGTCCAAAGAGCAAGATATATTTCTTGAGTGAGTCTGAGTGAGTTACACCTTCTTTTGCCGACCTATGGTCTTATCTACTCATCTTCAGCATTACTGTCAGCCTTGCCAGGATCCACGGTTTTACTCAAGTCTACTCACACACATTCCAAAGCAGTGTCGTTCATAAATCATTTCAATATTTATTGATCAAAGGCGCGAATTACGTAAGGGGGTGCCTTGACCTCCCCCCATCCCCCCGTTAACTTTTCCAGGGAAGTTCTAAATAAATATATCTTATGCTGTCATCCCTTTCAAGGTAAATGACCTTACTGGTTTGCGAGCATTCATAACTCGCATCGAAAGTACATATCAAAAGGCGCCAAGAGCAGCTCCGATTACGTGAGATATTGGTGTTAAAGAGCATTGACACCATAGTCGAAAAGCGAATTCTAGGCTAACGGACTCATGAGTCGACTCACTCGGACTCACTCAGACTCAGATCGAGCCGTGAGTCCGAGTCTGAGTGAGTCCAGGTGAGTTATGTTGTGGTGAGTTTGAGTCCGAGTGAGTCCGCTCGAACAAAATTTTGGTGAGCGTGAGTCCGAGTGAGTCCGGCTCAGGAAAACTTTGGTGAGTCTGAGTCTGAGTGAGCCCTGAGCGCAAAATATATTTCATGAGTGAGTCTGAGTGAGCTCCACAAGTTTTGCCGACCTATGGGACAGACATTAGTAATCTAAATGCGAGAGCGTTAAGAAAAAAGCCCCCCACCTCCCCGAAGGGAATCGTGAGGAAATGCGAATGCACTTCGCGCGCGCTTCACTCCATTTATATATGGTGGTTGTGGTTTGAAGAAGGAAAAGGCGCCTAATTTCTGCAGCCCGGTCGGGAGCACGGCGCAGAACCTTTTTTTTTTTTTTTGCTTTTTTCTTGTTTTTTTAACTTTTTTATTTATTTTTTTTTAATTTTTTTTTTCATATATAGCTCCGCCGAGCTCCGCCGCAGACCGCTTTTAGTTAACGCGCACGCTGCGAATTTTTATTGTTCAACAACGCACAGGAGAAATCTCCCACCAGCACCACCTTGGAGGTCAAGATTCATTGCCATATATACGGGGTGGCCAGTGAACGGTTGTGCAGCGCGAGCAGTCGGTTTTTTCAACCAAGAAACTCGCTAGCAGACGCTGCCTGTGTCGGCGTCGCCAGGCGAGAGGGAGAGGGGGGAGCGTAGGAGAGGAGAGAGAGGTGGGGTGCGCATGCGCAGTGGGAGTGTGGACGCTGCGGGCAGAGATGCCTAGAGAAGAGAGGGGGGAGCGTAGGAGAGAAGAAGAGAGGTGGGACGCGCATGCGCAGTGGGAGTGTGGACGGCGCGGGCAGGGGATGCCTAGAGGAGAGAGGAGGGGAGGCGCATGCGCAGTGAGGGTGTGGTTGCCGCGGGGAGGGATGCCTAGGGGAGAGAGAGGGAGAGAGGAGGCTTTTTATCTTTATTTTTTTTTAAGGGTTTGCGCACGCGCAGTAAGGGCGGTCACGCCGTACACCACCACCACCGGATTAAGCTTCGCCATAAGATGCTTCACATCTAACACCTGCCGGCGCGCACACCTCCTCAACCTATCCTCCTCCTCCTCCTCCGCGGACAACGCCAACGCCGCACAACGCCAACGCCGGATGCCTGACATAGCCCGACTATGAAATGCATTCGCATTTAAAAAAACACAGCATATCCACGGAGTGAATGATGATGAGTGGGCGAAGCTACGGATGTTCATCGGTAAACCGTGAATCTTCCGTGAATTCTTCCCGGTACATCATCACCGACGTGAGATCGGGCGCGTTTATACTAAAGGGTCGATGAGAGTTATGGTGACTGAAGCAATCATGGTTACACCATGAAATCTTCAGTGGTTTCGCCCAGCAGTAATCAAAGCGATAGTGTGTGTGAAATTTTATTCAAACTTCAACGACCGGTCGTCGTCCATGATCCGCCAAGCAGCACGATCCGGCAAGCGCACTCGTACGGCGGTCCGCGCAATCGGAGAGCAGCTGCACCGCCAACGCCATCTAGCGTACCTTCACCCAACCGCCATATTGTACGCATGTCTATAGGACAGCGCCCTCTCGGAAACGAGACGAGAACTGGAGATGACGGCACCATATCCACGGAGTGAATGATGATGAGTGGGCGAAGCTTCGGAGGCGCGTCGGTAAACCGGTAATCTTCCGCGAATTCTGCGCAGTACATCATCAACGACGTGAGATCGGGCGCATTTATACTAAAGGGTCGATGAGAGTCATGGCGAATAGCAGCTCACTTTAATTTTACATGCACGTTGTGAATTTTTTTACTGTTTAATCACGCACAGGAGACATCTCACACAGGCACTACCTTGGAGGTCGAAATCCAGTGCCTACTGGCTACTCAGAATGCATGGACAACCGAGCACCGCCGAGGTGATGCCATAAGGAGCGTCGCCCCTAAATATATTCATCATATACAAGTACCGCCATCTAGCGGACATTCCAAGAACTAAACGAGAGGTGGCTACCTACAACTACATACATCGAGGACGCACGACCCACGGCTTAAGGAGCTTCGCCCCTAAAACTGAGGTCAGTAGCGTTGACCCGACGAATGCAAATAATAAATATCAGGGTCCCAGCAGGAATGGAACCCAAGCAATCTGCGTGGCAATCAAGTATTCTACCACAGAGCCACGTCAGGTTTCGGAACTGCTTTGCAAGAGACCCTATGCAGGCGTAACGTTGGTGAAACGTCAATTGTGGTTCCAGTGCAGGCTATATAATTTTAAAAACATTACATATGTACTCCTATGAGGCAGGCGTCATGTCGGGTTAACGTCAATTGTATACTCAAACGCCATCCATTGTAGGTGGTCCACGAAGCACTACCCAGGGCTACCATCCTCGCAAGCACAAGTTCTACATATCAGCTTACCACTTCTTGTGTCGTTAATACCCATGTTGCTGTTGGCATCGTTACTCAACTGTAAAGAACTGGTTATATGAAATATATGCGACTGTTGAACATATGTCTGTGCGTACAACATTTGTACATATCTTTAATGTCATTTCGTAATGTTTCTCTCAATAAAAAAAATTACAACCCAGTCACCTTGCCTCCGCATGCTTCGCATAACATCGATTTACATCGTACTTGGGATCTGCCAAATTTTTTTTGAAACTGACTTTCATAAAGTTCCTGTAAATATCAATGAAAGGTTTTCGGTTAAGGAGGTATTTGGAGTACGCGATTCATTTTTTTTTTTTTACTCTCATGAAGTACAAACAATGGCAAAAAATTGCTTAGGGCAAGAAAAACCCACCACACAAGGAAGACACGCGATGGATAAGCGCTTCTACTTGTCAGTACGCACCAACTAGGCCCTGAAAAAGTCCTATTAAGTTTGAACACTGTGCCGCGCGTGTGCCTACCTAAGGGGAAAGCCAAGCGCTTTGCGAGAATCATGAAGCCAGTTTATGGAGACAAGAGATGGAAGCGTTGCAGGAGCAATTTAAGAGAGAGAGTGTTGAACCACAGTCGTCTGGCTAACAACGACGCCTTCGTCTATGTCACAATTTTTAGACAATATTTTCTAAAGAAGAGTACCCACATAACTACCAATAATACTTCTAACTGACCGCGTTAGCACTAGCAATAGCTTATTCATCCATTTCACAATTGGATGGCGTCTAGCACTTGTATAACTTGTTTTGCGACAGACACGGTGGGGTGAGAACTGCTGGCGTCGCATGAAGGCCATTTTCTTCCCCACCATGTTCTCTCTCCTAGTAACGTAAATTCCGGTGACACGTGGCAGTCGGTTTAGTGCTCTTTACTTTTTGCATTCAAATGCCTAAGTGAGAGTCAGTCATGAAAAGTACCTATCTAAATGATCGAAGAAATCAAAGGGAAACACCCAATGAAGGAAAAACATGGCACAAGAAAAAAAAATCAATCAAGAAGCAGCGAAAGCAGTGATGCCCTCTCCAGGGGCAAATATATACGGGGAGAGGGGAGCAAGAAGAAGATTAGGTGGCCATAATATTGCGGCTGATCCACCGAAGACATCGTTTGGGCTTCATCATCAGACGCCTGATCGGGATCACTGAGACAGCGGCCGATGGCCGAACGTTTTTTCGGGGAAGCATAGTAGAAGTCGATCTTATCGAACGTACAACGCCACCCAGCCTCCATTCCCCGCCCCCAACATCCGTCGTAGACTGTGCCCTGCGACTCGGTCAGTGTACTAAGCTAAGGCTGTCCGTCCCGACACTGTGGGCCGATGGTGGAGAAACGCCAAAGCAATGACCGACTCTTGGCTAAATCCCAGCGAAAAGAGGATAAGAATGACCTAAAGGACGTAGTTATATAAATACAAACCAATCGGGACAGAGCGGCCTCACGCATAAACATTGGCGTGGACGAGGCTGACGAGCCAGCCATCGGGGAATCCTGTCCACTTCCAGTGCATAGTCCCGCTAAACGCGTAGACGTGGGCGTGGGTGTGGTCGCGCTTACTCTGCCCTATTGTCAGAGCATGTCTCAGTATTCAAAGTACGCTAATTGTTACTTGAGTGTAGTGTCTGAAGTTCATCGCTGGCGCATACTGCCTAACGCCTGTGAAGTTACTCTCATTACGCGAGCCCTTTCGATGCCTCATACGTCCCCCCTCTCTGCCAAGAAGGAAGGCATACGCGGTACGAAAGGCAAAGTGCATTGAAAACCGTTCGGGATAATAGAGAACGAGTCAACTAAAAAATGTGAAAACACTCTTGCGACCCCCCCCCCCCCCCCCCAATCACGCATAAACTTTGGGAGCTCATCGCTATCATCACATATTCCTGACAGCGAGTCAAGCCTCCTCGTCTCACATCAACGCCCTTGTACTCTCTCGTCGTCCCCGTCCCTGTAAGTGAGCGTGTTCGCTCCCGACACTTTGAGTGCACGCCACTTTGTAGATACCAAGCCAGCGAGACCCGTCGACAGAGACACCCACCCCTGCCTCCCATTCCCTCTGCGCCTCTTAGAGATGCTTCAGCGAGGCGAGATTGCTCGCGTCGACAACTTTGAACAGCGAGCGTTCAAGCCCGACCTGCTCTAATTAGCAGACTAGGCGGTGCTGCGGCAACGCTACTCGCCTTTGCAGGCCGTTTATTATGCTATGGCTTACGCGACGGCCGGGCTATGGTTCAGGACATTAATTAGAGAGTTTAGGGCCACGTAATTGTTTTTCCGTCAATTTGTCTCTTAGCCGTAACTTGGTAGCGACAGTGCCTCCACTACGCTTTAGCCCTTTCCCGATAGCCGCGCGCGCGCGCAAGCACGCACGCACGCACGCACGAACGCACGCGCACACACACACACACACGCACACGCACACACACACAAATACATGTGGGCATAGGCGTGCGCACGAGGGGGGCAGAGGGGGGCGGCCGCCCCCCCTAGTCACCTAAGAAGGGGGGGGCGCAAAGTCTGCCCCATACATTCACTTAATAGGGAAGGGGGGCGCTGCGACGAGCCTTCGCCTACCTTCGCCCCCCCCTGAAGGGGAACCCTGCGCACGCCTATGCATGTGGGTGAGGTCTTTACGACTGCTAAAATCATGACTAGCGCCTGCAATGCTGCACAACGGAATAGCATGACCGTACCTCATGCACTCTAACGCATTGAAATAGGACACTCGAAGCACGAGGCCGCCGGTACATGCACCGGTCCGAAAAAAAGGAAAATTCTATGCATGGAACATCACTGGTATGCATACAACGCATCTACCGCTCCACTGCAAAAATCCGAGCAACGGGAGTGTCATGGCGCGTAGTGGCAACGTCGTTTTGCAGCGAAGTTGATCGCATCTTGGCAAGACATGCTTATCAAGAGCGTTGTCTACGCAGCTCCTTGCACTGCATCGGGACGCTGCGTCTTTGCAGAGTGAATCGTGAGCACTTCCTCCGTGATTGTGAGCGACGCTTTGCTGAAAGAATAATTTAATAATTGTTGGGTTTAACGTCCCAAAACCGCGATATGATTATGAGGGACGCCGCTCCGGGGTCCGGAAATTCGGACAACCTGGGGTTCTTTAACGCTTTGCTGAAACACTTTGCTTTAACGCTTTGCTGAAATGCTACTTGCAAAGCCGCAACGTTACCGCGAACAGAGACACCTAGGGCACTTCGGCCACTTTTAAACAACAAAAACGCCGCTTGAATGCCTTGCGACGCACCCCAAAACCCGTGCCAGAGAAAACCGTAGTACGCATTGCGGCAGGATGCAGCAGCTGCTGCGGAACGGTAAGAAATAGCACTTGTAAACAGTTGGCTAGAAAACACTATCTGATCCGAATCCTGTGCTTCCCATCATTCCTATGGTTGTTGTACGATCGCAGGGCCAGAATGCCCTCTACTTTTTACACAATGAATCCATGGTCAGTTTCATTGTTGGATAACCACGTGACCCTAAAAAAACAGCGAACCTACGCCCCTTTTGACAAGTTGGAAACGGGAATCCCGAAGCGACGTAGTGGGAGCCAAGCGCAGCTTTTATCTGATCATGTGCGGTGACGGAGAGCAAGAGCTTATCGCGAAATTCAGATGGACTAGTCAACGTGCCGTACTGCGTCAGCGTTTCAGCGCTGTTTTGTGCAGTGGTCGCCTCGCTAAGCGGTGAACATTTGGCGTCATTACGGCCATGACTGCTAGCGCTGCGACGATAAGTTTTGGGCGCGATAATTACGCGGGAAAAAAAAATCTAATCTACGGCACAGAATTCAGGGATGCGACCATTAATTATGCAAGCAAACGCGGTTAATCTTAAGCGAATCGAAGCGCCCGACACATATAAAAGATGGTGAGAACGCGAGAACGCTTCCTGTAAGTCTGCATGCGTGTACTTGCGCGTTCTGTAAATCTTCGAAGACAGGCGCCAGGAATCAACCATTTCCTCCTCCTGCTGCCTTCGTAAGAGAAATGGCTTGTATGGCTGGACCGCTGAAGAATCTTTCATTTTTGTCTTTGTAAGCCAACACTCGACCCAAGTTAAAATGTATAGCTGTTCCGTTTTTTCGTTTACGTTTCCAAGAATGGCCACGGGCAATAAAAAATATTCAGCTATGAAATGTGAAGCGGGGTGCAGAGCTCCTCGTTTGACAAGTAGGCAAGGATATTACGTTTTACTTATTCTTTTTACTGCTCATGCATGTTGCGGTTAAGCATTTCCCGCACTTTGTCGCAGCCTTGTTACACTTTAGGGAGTAAATTAATGGAAGCGGGTTTTTTTGTTTTTTTTTCTGTTTTCGGAATTAAAGAGCCATAAGATAATCAGGAACAGAAATACCAAGGTCGTACAAAACGACGACCTTAATCGCGTGATGGAGAGAACCCTGGAACGCGTTTAGTGAGAGCGTCATGCGAGCATGCCATGCAAAGAGGCGAGTAGTGTAAGCTAGTGTCGATAGCAGAGCGTTATCGAAGCAAACTGTTCTTGAATTTCCCACCTCACAAGTCATCGCGTCAGAGGGCGACATGAAACCGCCGCTGCGGTTTCACGTCGTTTCATGCAACAAAGTGTAGTGCAACCATCTTCAATCCCCAACAAATTAACAACACTTACAAAATTAATTATCTGTACCGGAACCAGTTGATGATCTTTCGTGTTGTCTTTTCACCACTTATTTGTGCCGGAGAAACTCGAGTACTTACTAGTCAAGTATAACAAGAACGACATAATTACTAAGCCATGTTAACTTAGTTACCAAAAATAAGCGGCCGGTTAAAACTGCCGATTTGCCGATATGCCGTCCTTTAGAAGGCATACTGAGATAAGCGCGTTTGTTTAACCATATACCTACACAACCTTCAGCTAAACAGTCCTTACCAGCAAGTACTTCAAAGGGAGATTTTAATCGACAACAACAGCAAAAAGTAGATAGTTGGCAGCTTGAACATGTGACAAGGGCTTAGCGACGTTGACGCGCAGTCCCTATAGATGGCGCCACTGTGTTCGAAACCGGCCAACAACGGTACTACGTTTCTCCTGAATGTTGTAAGCCAACAAAAAAAAAAAAAAAGCAATGGGGAGACTTACCGTTTTTTTTTCTTCCTTCTGGTGTTCAAGACGAGAGAAGCGGCGAACGGAAGAGCTTGACCGCTGCGCTTGACACCTCAGCGAGCCGATAGCCCGCAGGCGGTAGGCGTTTTCCAGCTAGATATATCGTGCACAGACGGTCGTCGCACGCCACAGGCTTTTCTTACACGGATCGTACCATCCGTTCACGGGTGGCAGCGGATGGCGACGAAGAAGAAGAAAAATCCGCATATACTCAGCGTACCCGTATTGCGGCCGTATATTGGACTGCTTCGCTTACAATTTGCGATGGCACAGCACGCGTCGCGGACCTCGCAAGACTACGAAATGGTTAAGTAAAGGGGTTACGCCCCACAAAGAGATCACGAAGAATATGAAAAGCGAAGACTGCTCTCACCAGGAGGCGCCGGAAAAGAGAGACGCTTGAGACGCTCATCTTCTGGTTTTTCGCAACGCCTGACACATAGCGTGATTTAGGCAGGGGACTGGTGGAACTGTCGGAAGCAGGCAACACAAGAAAGAAGATAATAAACAAAATAAAAGAAAAACGAAGAAAGTAAGCGGCCGGGAAATCTGTTGTAGCTGCGCTGTTCACCGAACGACAGAGCTCGCGAAAAGCGCGAAATCGATTGCCGGGCGTTTTTGCAGCGCTTATCAGTTTCACTTTCTGGTCTTCAGCTCCACGCGTTTTGTTCTATATCTTGGTATACGTCTCTTTTTTTCTATGCGTTTCCTTCTCTTGTAGGAACTCTGAGTGTTTTTCACTGCATATAGTAGTTAAAAAAACTGTTTTTCTGCATCCTCTCAAGTAAGAAACTGTGGGTGCTTTTACTGATTGTTGCACACGTATCGGCTGCATGCTGTCGCTTTTCATGGTTACTTTACCATCACCAACTGGAAAAACGTATAATAATATAATAATTCCTGGGGTTTAACGTCCAAAACAACCATATGATCATGAGAGACGCCGTAGTGGAGGGCTCCGGAAATTTTGACCACCTGGGGTTCTTTAACGTGCACCTAGATAAGCAAACGGGCCTCAAGCATTTTCGCCTCCATCGAAAATGCGGCCGCCCCGGCCGGGATTCGATCCCGCGACCTGCGGGTCAGCAGTCGAGCCCCATAACCACTAGACCACCGCGGCGGGTAACTGGAAACAGAGTAAAGGACGAGTTATTCGAGATGTTGCGAGAAAAACGCGACAAACCGAGACTGTTATGATTTCCCCTCGATGACGAGCGCTTAAATGGTAAACGTCATAATAATTTCTATGATTTTACGTGCCAAAACCACGACATCATCATGAAGCATGCCGTACGCTCCGGCAATTCCGTCCCTCTGTTGCTTAACGTGCACTAACATCGCGTAGTAACACGGGTTTCTAGCATTTCACCTCCGTCGGAATTCGAGTACCGCGACGGGGATCGAACCCACGACTTTCGCGCCGAGTACAGTAGCCACTGTACCGCGGAGGCGGACTATTTGTAGACATTGAATATTTTGTCAATGGGCCAATGACGCAGAAGCTATTCGCAGCAGCTTGTTTCAATTTATGGCAATAGAACGAGAGAAAGAAATTCCTATGTTATTCTATTAGCAATGGAACCCGCCGCAGCTCAGTGAAGGAAATGTCACTTTCATTTTCATCTGATTTCATGATTCACTCGTATAGTGAGTGAACACGCATAAGCTATAAGCGGTTCGCACTCGCAAAAACGAACGAAAGAAACTCTGATTAAGTTTTCTTCATTCATTCAACGCACATGTATTCACACACACGCCTTCTACGAGCTTTCAAATCAAATATTCGATCTACGCTGCAAGGAAGTCCATTATACAAAAAAAAAACCCTGTCTTCACTGAATTTAACCAGGCGTCTCATCTCATTTGAGTGCAAATTGACTCGTTCCACTAAGAGACAAGAATTCATTCGCCTCTTCGCAGTTTCAGTATCACTATTCGTTTGAATTCACCTTGGCGCACCCAGAGACAGTGATGAATTTAAATAGGACAAGACACAAAGGAATTTCTACGTTTCATAAGCGCCTTATACAAATTGGATTACGCCTCGCTGCCTGAGACACCAGCTCGGTATTCAGGAGAAGTGGTTTCGAGATTTGTATACATACTAAATAAGGTGCGGCTCACCACGTAGTGTTTCCATGCTGTCGTTCGTTCGCTTCTATTTTTATTTCAGCTGTCAGCTGCTCGAATGGGGCAGTTACAACGTGGCCATCAAGTTTTCCATTGCCTTCCCTCTTTTTGTACAACTACTTCTACTATCAACACACCGCTCCGTAAACGAGCGGACGGATTACAGTTCGGATAATTCGTATTAGCATTTGGTGCGTACTAAAAACGTCAGCTTTTAACTTAGTTTAAGCATGCTCTAGTCCAGTATACCATAGGCTCTGTTTTGTGTTTTTTTATTCAATTATGTTTCCGAATTCTGTAGTGTCATTTAATTACCAGCGCATTTCAATTCACTTCAACGCAGAAAAAATAAAAAAAGTTTGTAAACCATTTGCAGACACTATATTACGCCTTTCCTAACCGTTACAATAGTAGAATTATTTTTTCTCATTGTAAAGTAGAAGAGAACGCAGTAATCATTATAAGATGGACCATAGCATCAATGTTAGGTAACAACTATGTCAAGTGATGTATGAAGCTGAAATAGACCGAGTGCCAGAAGTTAATGCTAATTTAGCAATTGCCCATTTATTCTGCAAATAGTTATCCATAACATGTTTTTGTGGTATTCAAGCTACTGCACACCTTGTCCATATTTCCTAGTGTCCAGTATTTTTCCAAAACTTCGTAATACGCTGCGTTATGTTTGCAGTTTCTTTAACTTTTGACTACACGTTTACGTATTCATCCATCTATCAATCCATTCATCTAACGATTGATCCGTTCATCTATCCATCCATCCGCCCATCTATTTATCCTTTCCATCTACACATCAATCTTTCTGCCGATACCCACGCTTTGCATGTGCGTCTATCTTTCTATTTGTCTGTCTGGCCAACTGTACATCAGTCTGTCTACTTGCCTGTCAGTCCCTCCAACCACAAGTCATACTTTCGCAGCTCTAACACGTTGCCCTTAAAAACAGCGCTGACAGCTTTGAATACTCCATGTGTAGCTCTCGACAAACACATTCACGACAGCAGAATAAATTTACAAGCAGCACACTCTAAGCCGCAAAGGGCGAAAAGGGGTCTGTGGTTCGTCCTTTTGGGGGGTAACTGCGTTGCCACAACCATTACTCCCCAAAGGATGAACGATTCGTCCTTTAGGGAGTAACTGTGAGGGGACGATCTGTTAGTCCTCGGTAGTTTTGAGGGACGAAATGTTTGGGTGTAAAGTTACCCCCTTTGTGGGAGTAACTGATTTCTTCCTCTTTTTGCCTGGTAACTGCGTAGGGACGAACTGTTACCCCTGGTGGGACTAACAGTTGCTCCTTCTCGATAAAAAAAATCAATTTATTACAGTTTCTGGTTGAATTACCGAGAATTTGGAGGTTGACATATGCATTTCATGACATATACAATCAATACACACAAGTAAATTCAGAATTAAACTACAGAAAATTCACACCCAATACACAGGATTCGAACTCGCGACCATTGAATCAGCAGCCACATACGCTAACCACTACACCATGCCCCCGTACACAGCAGAGTGAAAATTACCGGGGTTATATATGTAGGCACCGTTTAATAATAATAATATCTGGGGTTTTACGTCCCAAAACCACGATATGATTATGAGAGACGCCGTAGTGGAGGGCTCTGGAAATTTTGACCATCTGGTGTTCTTTAACGTGCACTGACATCGCAGAGTACACGGGCCTCTACCATCTCGCCTCCATCGAAATGCGACCGCCACGGCCGGGATCGAACCTAGGCACCGTTTGGACAGTGCACATTCTCACATGTTCGTCAAAGTGGCAAGATTCCTTATATTAGGCTTCAGCCTTCAGTGTTTCGCAAGCAACCATTCGGTTTTGCCGTTAAAATGCGCTGGATTGGTTTTTCTGCGAGCGTGCTTCGAGCGAATTTGCGCGCTTGGTGAATGTTTGTATATATAAACGTTCCCACATATGTTCCTGTCGCTGTGTCAAGCTTGCTTGCTGCTTAGTGTACAGAACGCTGTTGGTTATATCGTTCAGCGAAAATGTCTGTTTAGTGTCAGAAAAACGAAAACGTCTAACTAAACAACGAAGTTTATTGAACGACTCGTGTCAATTCTGCAGCATCGTACACATAAATTAATCAACTTTGTTGAATACAGAAGATAGGATGGCTTCCCTGCATCCTAGGAGAGGCAATGAAAAGTGCAATGTTTTATTCGAATGGATGCTGTCCAGCCGACTTCAGGAAGGGCAACAGCACCATCGACAGCTGTTGAGAGCGGCTTCGTAGCTGCAAGATGTTGAAGACGTTTCTCAGGAGGCGCAACGCTCTCATTTATCGATTCCCTGAAAAAGTAAATGCAGAAGCATTCATTATTTCCGGCAGAAGTTTGCGCCCACTTGTAGCTACGTCACACGGCGTCTGTTAGAAATACCGCATGCCTAAAAGTTAGACGAAAACTGCTCTTTCACTAAACCTGTCATAATGCAATCGAACAGTTCAAAATGCGTTGTGAAGCTCAAGAAACCCGTTCTGGATTTTAACGTTTCAAGCTTTCACAGGGACAAGCTTGTGGGCCCACTTATTTATCAATAAAGATTGCGCTTCATTTGAAAGATAGAAAAACTACGATTCTTAGCGTCGCTACAAATGAGCAAAGTTGCCGATGCGGTCACCGACTGCCTGTGTTAGTGGTGCTAATCCTTTAGCTAGAATTGCAATTTTATCAGCCAATCTTCCCAAATGACTTGTTTACCTTGCAATAGAAGACATTGAGCGGTGTTTACGTGAATGTTCTTTCAGAAAGCCACAAAAACTTCTTATAAACAACGCTTATTTGTGCAGCGCCGAAAAAAAAATTGAACAGCTGTACTTGCTGCAGCTAATGTCCCTCTCCGAGGTTACCTATGTTTCGATGGCCCAGCCATCATGTTTGTAGTTCTATAGCAAGTGGAACAGCACTCACGTCATCAACTATGAGTGTTTGGTTCGCGAAGAACGTGAATGTTAAATAAGCGGTCAGCGTTACATATCAACAGTACACAGCTAAAATCACGCCGAGTGATCGCAGCCTTGTTTACACTCACCTTTAGGCGATATCCAGTCGGCGCGTAGCATTACGATGGCGTAGCACTTCATTTCAGTAGCGGACCACGTTTACCACAGCGCGAAGAACATTCAGTGCACCATAAGTGCCAGCAATCACAACCACGAAACGAGAACACATCCACAACACACCGCTGCACCATCGAGGGTTAGCTTGCCGCGCTATGACGAGAACACCACGCCGCGCATGGATACAGCTTAGGCGCGTGCACATATTTTTTTTGTGCGGAAGCTTTCTTACGTTTGCTTATTATTATGCCATATAAACGATATTACCTTACTCCTGCCGTAGTTGCCGTAGTTGTCATGGCCCTGTACACTAAAACAAACTGTTAACAGTTGATTTCTTCAGCGGACTATTTCCTTACGCGCACGCTGACCATTCGTTCGAGGCCGCCGTTGCCTGGGAAAGTTCCATGGGAGTAAACGTTGCTCCCTCTGGCCTAACAGTTTCTCCCTCATTTTGCACACGGCACCCTCGTCTTGCAGTTAATCCTCCCGCGGACTAACTGTTCGTCGCGGGGACGAAATGCAGCAGTTACTCCCATTTCCGTCCTTTGCGGCTTAGAGTGCACGAGCACCACAAACGGGCTGCCGGATCGCAATGAATGAAAC
>JALIZH010024656.1:0-29510 GCA_030522465.1 Rhipicephalus appendiculatus | reverse complement strand
TGAGAGCTGGGTTTACAAGAGTAAATTTTAGGTACTAAACAAAAAGTGATAGCTTGCACGAATCGCACCCTATTCACTGTTCCTTCATGAATGTGCATGCATTCGTTGTCTTTTATTGCTCTAAAATGCAATGCGTGTTGTTTCAATAAAATATAGTTGTAGTCAGCGCCCGTCCTGTCATTTACTTTTCTTAGTGTACTCGTCAAATGTAGCGCTACAATATTTTCAGTAAGAAAGTTAAACCACAGAAATTTTTTTTTGTGTGTTTAGCGCTAGCGTGTTCGAAAACAATGATTAGTGGACATCTTTAAGCTCAAAATTCGCCGATATTAGGCTTTGGACAGGCGAGTCTGGGAAGCATAACTGAGTGGTGTCTTCAGCATACATAAATACTCCAGAGTTTTTCTTTCTTTAGTGCACGGGAAAACTGGTTAGTAAATATTGGAAAAGATATTTGTCCAAAGACTCAGCCTTGGCGTACGACTGTAGTTATTTCATGAAACTGAGTTTGAGTACAGGCTATTTCCACTGTCAGTTTCCGGTATAATAGGTGTCTTTTGAATAAATGTAGGCACGTTCCACGAAAGCCGTAACATTCTAATTCATTCAAATATATGCTATGGACAGCAATGCCAAAGGCATTTTCATGTCGTGAAATATATCTGTAACTTTTTTATTCACAATAAAGCAATAATAAGTAAGCTAAGATGAGGACAAAAGAGCGGTGTCGATTGGCCCATACGTTTTCTAATGTCATGTCGGCAGACGTAAGAGATAGACGTATCTACCAGGGGTGCAAGAGGAACCCTGCTCACCACTCCCCCCTCCCCCCGGTGTTTTTCCTTCAATGAAGCAATAACGTAATTATGTAATAAAATGCCATAATATATCTATCCTACACTTCTACTTCGAAAATTGTCTCCTGTCTCTTACAAACACACATTGTAGGCTATCTCTGGTGCGAGCCGCGTACCCTACGCTTTCGCATCTTGCGCTCCGACATTACCGAGGAGGTTACCAAGAAACAGAGGCTCTGCTGACGTTTGGGCACGCTGTGATACTTTCATCCTGTTCCGCCTGACTTGAAAGAGGCCCGTGTACTCTGCGATGTCAGTGCACGTTAAAAAACACCAGATGGTCAAAATTTCCAGAGCCCTCCCTTACGGCGTTCCTCGTAATCATATCGTGCTTTTGGGACGTAAAACCCGGGTGCAAGAGTGTCGCCCGGCGTAACGTGTAGTGCTGCATCGATTGGCAGTGTCGGTTCGTGCCCATACAGTAGGAAGAAAGGGGAGTAGCCAGTCGTCTCGTGCACTGATGAGTTGTATGCAAACATTGCAAATGGCAAGAACTGATCCCAATCGCTGTGGTCGGAGGACACGTGCTGGCTGATCATCTCTGCCAGGGTGCGGTTGAAACGTTCGCACAATCCGTTCGTCTGTGGGTGGTAGGCAGTAGTCCGCGCGTGATTTGTATCGGTGAGCCGAAAAAGTTCCTCCATCATATCCGCCACAAAGTGACGACCCCTGTCCGTCACAACCTGCTCCGGAGCCCCATGCCGGAGTACGACAGCCTCCAGGAAAGCCTCAGCCGCGCATGCCGCTGTCGCCTCTGGTGTGGCGACAGTTTCCACCCACTTGGTGTGGTAATCGATCATGACAATCACGTGGCGATTTCCTTTGGACGACGCTGTCAAGGGTCCCAAGAAGTCCATTCCGATCCGCTGAAATGGCCGCTGTGCCGGCGGCAGGGGTCGTAACAGACCGGAAGGCTTCATGGGCGGTGTTTTCCGTGTCTGGCAGTCCGGACACAACGCGACATACCTGGTGATGTCGGCAAACATCTTAGGCCAGAAGTATCGTTGGCGTATCTTGTCGAGGGTCCTCTTCATGCCCAAGTGCCCTGCCGTAATGTCATCGTGACAGGATACCAGAATCTCGGGCCGGAGAGGTGTAGGCACTGCTAGGGCTAGTCTGTCTTCCTGGAAGCCCTTTTCACGCCTGAAGAGCACATCTTCCTTCAACCTGAACGCCCTTGCTGCACGACGAACCTTTCTCGGAGCCATGTCCTCGGGGTTTTGTAGGTGGTCGATTATTGGTTTCAGGAATGGGTCTTCCCTCTGGAGATCGATCACCCTTTGTCTTCCCTCCGTCACGACAAGAAGAGGCATCTCCTCCTCGGAGTGCAGAGCAGCATGACGTGGTAGACGGGAGAGAGCATCTGCGTTTGAATTCTTTCTTCCCGGCCGATGACGGACAGTGGGTAAATAATGCGCGCTGACAGCGGCGGCGGAATGTCTTTCACTTGTCTGGGGCGACACTCCCGAGCCCCGTTTTCCTAGTTTCCCTGCCCCTGCTGAGGTAGGTACTCGCCTGTTTCTTGAAGCGGTTCCTGGCACTGACGTCTTACATGGCCCTCCTGGTGGCAACGGAAACATATAACCTGGCCCCTCGCATTCCGAGATGGATTGCTCGGATATCCTCGCGCAGGGTGCGGTGCGATCCTTTCCATGGCGATTGTCAGTGCCTTAATACTTTCCTGGAGGACCGTAAGCATCTGCGACTGATCAGAGGTGCCTGGTTTCTCTGTATTGGCGTGTTTCTCGGAATTGCCGCTGCGATTGTGGCTAGCCGCTGTCATTCCTAAACCTGGGCTGGTATCGGTACCGGGCGCGAATGGGGACGCCGCCACGAAGCCTGGGAGAGCGTGACGTGGCATAGCTGCCATGGCGTGTTGTGCCATTGTTCCTACGTGTGTCAACCGCTGGAGGTGTTGCAGGAAGTCCGTCGCTGTCTTAGGGTTCGAAATGGCAACTCTCTCCATCATTTCAGGCCGGAGGCCTGGGATCAAACAGCGTACCTTCTCGGACTCTGTCATGGAGGTGTTTGCGCGGGCGCACAGCTGTAGTATGCTCGTTACATATTGCCTGGGAGTTTCACCGGGCAGCTGTCGCCGTTCCTGCAGCTGGATATAAGCCCAGTCTCGGATGTGCTCACCGGCGAAATCTCGCAGGAGTGCATCCCGCCATTCAGCCCAGCTATCTAGATGCTGTGTGGCTGTCGCATCCCTCAGTACGGCGCTGTACCAACGACGCGCCTCGTCGTCGAGGACGAACACTAAATTTCGGGCTTTCTGCGCATCGTTCCAGTTTAACGCCATGGAGTATCGGTCGTAAATTCGAAGCCAGTCTTCGACGTCCTCATCTGCCTGGCCCCTGAAGACCGGAGGGGGACCGAACGGCCTCATCGCGGCGCTATCAGCTACGTTGTTCTGCTGCTCCATCACAATCTTAATGGTCCGACTTCTCAGTACTCGATTTCCGTCGCTCATTGACGTTTCCAATTCTACTTCTCTGCCAACTGGATCAGCAACTCGAAACGCTCGTTGAGGCTGCGTGCTTTTACTTGTGCGCGACGGGCGCGGCGCGCCTGCCCTCGCGAAGGTTTTTCATTCCCCATGCTGTAATTTGCCCCGCACCTCCACCACTTTGTCGCGAGTAAATTCCAGCTGTGTGGAAAGTGACGCTCGCGAACTCAAAGTCCAGGGGATCAATGAATACAACAACAGGGTTCAGTTCGCAAGGGGCGGCGCGCGCCTCCACCAAGAGGGGGTACTGCCACTTCGGCGGCGTGAGGCGAGCGTGCCACGGGAGTTCACGGTCGTTGCGGCGTCAAGCCGCTGTTCCCGTAGGTGTACATCGAGTACGTTCGGCGGTCCGGGCGCGACACGCAGTCGGGAATGGTCAGAGATGGTCTAAGACACTGTTCCCGCTCGTGCCAGCCTGTATACGAGGGAGGAAAGGTCAGGGTACGAGCCAAGACACATTCAACCCGCGCAGCGGACCACCACTCTCTCCGTCCGCTCCCGGCTGCGTGTTTCCGTATCATATCCCCTGAGATGTATGGGGCGAATGCTGCGCCGCTATTGGCTGGAAGTGGTCACGTGATCTAAGCACGCTTCCGGTATTTTTTGTTTATTTTTGTTTCGCTTCAAGAAAGATGGCGGCGCCCGTGTGTCGTTTGTTTAGCGCTGAAGCCGTACGCGCCGCCTTAGAAATTACGCCGAAATGTTTGGGCTTTTCGCTGACAAGTGTCGCTGAAACGGGTTGTGTTTTTACGCAGCTGGTTCGCTCCGATTTTTTCTTTATTACGCGTTCGTTTGGGCTGCCGGCCGGCGAAGAAGACGCGGGACTTGTACTACTTCGGATGTCAGCTGTTTTAAGGTAAGTGGTTGTCTCACCTGTGGAACTTACGCTGCGGTCTTCGTTCTGCGCGTCGTAAGCTTATACGAGGCGAATTTGTTTCAAAGTTACTGTCGTTTTGTGACGGGGTGCTGGTTCTCGCTACACCGCGCGTTCTCCCAAGGGTCCTTTGCCATAATATTTCTTTTATATCACGCGGTGCACCGTCTTCCAGGTTGCGCGCTGTTGGCGTACTCAGTAGTGCTTATGAAACGCATGTAGTAGTAGCGGTTGGAGCGTAGGCGTTCGCTAGATGCAACTACGCATTTACGCAGTACACTGAAATGCGCATAGCGGTGCCCTTTTTTTTTTGCACAGACTAGTGGGATGCTGTCTACATTCAGCAGGTAAAAATACCCGGAAACACGAAATCGTCTTTCGAAAATAGCAGCTTAGGCTGTCCGGATTATCTCTTCGCCAGTCCGTAAAACTTCAAAGCCCTCGATGGCTCTATCACATTAAAAGTAGAAAGCGCAGTTCTCTCAGACTGATGGCTAAACTAACGTCCAAAAATGTTTTGTGCTGTTTTGAAAAAATTGACATATGAAGCAGGAAATGGTACATGCCGCCCTAACGCATATCTTTGTCATGTTGAATCAGACATGAGTCCAAGTAGTAGTGTCCACTGTTGCCCATGCAACATGAATATTCGAAATAAAAGTGTTTTATTGTGAAACAAGACATGGCTATTGAATTCAAGAACATAATTGGACAGTACAGACACACGTAATCTTTGCAGACACAGTTATTGGAAATATTGTACACATTCCTTTTATTACTGTCACTGAACATATTACACAAGAGTGTTCATAATACAAATATTGACAAATGAACAGTAAAAAATATGCTTTGCACGAAAAAAAAGAACTAGCAAAAAGTGTAGTGAAATAATACACAGTGTGAAAAGACAGACATGTTCATTTATTAAAAAATATATGAAATGCTTTTAATTCATGCACTTCTGAAAATGAAATCATTTGTGAGTCATTGCACATGTCTGTCTCCTTCTGTCTGTCTTTTCGTGCCGTTTGTCACTTCACTGTACTTCAAGACCAATTAGCCCACAAACAAGCATTAACTGCAAAAAGCTTTCCTCGGCTGGCATGTTTTGAAATAAATGACTATGTGAATGAAGAGTACTTCACAACGCATGTTATCTAAGACATATTGTCATGATTACATTGAAATAACACTTCTGGTTTCAATTTAACATACCATGCAGCAGCCAAACTTAGGTGACAATTAAGGATGATCTTTTATTTGATGCGGGATTAGAACACCACAATATGTGAAGCGGTGGTAAATTTTGAAATGAACTGTGTGTTCTAATACCTTGCCCAGATGCCACAAAATTGCACCAGGATGCCATCCACAGAAACATATGTGCTCCAACCCCTTTCTCAAATAGTGTGTTCCCTCGTCCAGTTCATGCAAATGCACAGTCTGCTCAATGTAGGTTTCTTTACAGTTTGTCTGCAGCTTAGTTAGTCTTAATCCTTCTCCTAGTGATTTTTTTGCATGGTACAGCAAAAGCTCGTTAATTCGAACTCGGTTTTGAGTTCGAGCTGATGCCCTGGCCCCTGTGTATTTCTATGGGGGGAAAACAACCGATAATTCGAACGCATCTGTATCCGCAACGGTTAATTTGAACTGGGAGCCCCTTGTTTTCATCCCTCCTCGCAGAAGTCGGCCCACAGTGATCACAATGTGTTGCAAAACCAAGCCTAACCGAATTTACTAGAGATGCAAAACAATAAAACAGCAGCATTCCTCAGAAGATGAGAATTTGTACGCAGTGCTGGAGCTCTTCGGCAAGCTACAAACGATGCCCATGGGGTCGCGAAAGAAGAAACACAAGCAAAAGCAAATTACTGATTACATTTAATTTTGATTTCGCTGACTACGTTATGTAAATAAACATGTTTTGGAGCATAAATAGCGTCCGAAGTCCAATAACTAGTCCAAAGGTGGTTCTTTGGGCTCTTCCGGTGCAGTGTTGCGGCATATCCTTTCAATCTAGCATCCCCCCTGCTAATTCAAATTCCGCTTAATTAGAACAATTTGATGGTCCCCTTCGAGTTTGAATTAACGAGCTTTTACTGTATCATGTTATTCAGCAAGCATCAACACCCCCAAGAAAATGTTTTTCTTGTGTTGCCTCGGAGGTGTGTTCTTCACTCCGAGGAGCATCAACACCCCCAAGAAAATGTTTTTCTTGTGTTGCCTCGGAGGTGTGTTCTTCACTCCGAGGGAACACTTTCCCTCGGAGTGAAGAACACACCTCCGAGGCAACACAAGAAAAACGTTTTCTTGGGGGTGTTGATGCTTGCTGAATAACATGATACAGTAAAAGCTCGTTAATTCGAACTCGAAGGGGACAGTGTTCTCTCGGAGTTGTTCCCTCGGAGGTAGCACTAGGCATACGACACCACTTGGTAAGCACAGACTTGAGCCTGAACATCTGATTTATTTATTGATTTATTTGTTTGCTTGTTTTTATTTAGTTATCTCGTACACACTGCCGGTCTTGGGCAGGAGTGAATTTAAAACGACATAAGAATAAATGAAACATCATGTGAATACATCTGAGAAATTGCTGAATACGGAACTGTACTGCTGCATGTGACAGCACTCCGTACTGCACACGACAAAGTGAATGTTGAATTACGTAGCGAGTTAATCACGCGCAAGCAAAGAATACAATTACACAGCTAGTTCATCACAAACAAGGAAAAAAGGTGTGTGCAGAGCATAGGTCGGCAAAAGAAGGTGTAACTCACTCAGACTCGCTCAAGAAACATATCTTGCGCTTTGGACTCACTCGGACTCAGACTCACCAAAATTTTCCTGAGCCGAACTCACTCGGACTCACACTCACGAAAATTTTCTTCAACCGGACTCAGTCGGACTCACACTCACCAAAATATTACTCACTCGGACTCACTCAGACTCAGACTGATGACTCAATCTGAGTCGGAGTGAGTCCGAGTGAGTCGACTCATGAGTGAGTTCGCCGACCTATGGTGCAGAGAAATCACAGCAAACAGTATGAGATTGCATCTGAAAAATTGACGTACACAGCATCTTAATGTCCTCGCGCATGACAAGTAAGGAGTAAAAGTCACAGCTAGTTAAGACAAACAGAAAAGAATTAGCGTATATCAAAGATGCTTGACAAGTGTAAGGAAGGCCCGAAACCAATTAATGTGAACAATCAAGTGCACTCAAGAAAAACCAACTAGTTTGGCATTGAACCACCTCAGCGGGCAGGTCCTTTACAATATGGGTACTACTGTGGATGAACATGTTTTGTGCTGGTATTCGCTGACCTTCATTGGATGAAAGGTCCAGATTCGCCAATTCTGTACAGGTGGAAAGCATTGTTTCTGATCTGCTCCTAGTTTTGTTTCTTATCTACTCCTACTATCTATGTCAAGCATTGTAACACTGGTTTTCGGTATACTGCTGACTAAAATTCCAAGAAAGATTCGGCAAGATCTGCAGTCTAATAAAATTCACTTTTATTGCTCGTCTTTAAAATGAAATAACCAACAGGGACATGCCCAGCATGTGGTCCTTTCAAATGGCGTGGTTTAATGCGTACTAGCGATGTGATCGATCTTAATCAATTTAGCGCTCCATCTGGAGCAGCTAAAATCTTACTTTTAAGCAGCAAATCAGCCTTTTTTAGCAGTTGACAGTCCCACATTTTCAAACACACATTTTGAGTCACTAAGCACAAGTTGTTTACCATGTTTAACAAAATAAACATATGCACACATGCATGTACACTGGTATATGATGTCCCAAAATGTTAAATTAACCCACAGCTTCTTGGCTTCTGGCTGACAGCCCTAGATTTCTGTATATTCATGACATCAGGGCGCCCGACATTTCCTCGTGATACATATTTCATTTGCTGATCAGTACGGCTTTTCCTGATGCTTCGCGACGCATAAATTTTCCACTCATATTCTGTTTACTATCAGAAAGAAATAGGCTTGTGATTACGTCTGTGCTTTCAGTGCAACCTAGGCATTTAAGTTACATGGAGAAGTACATGATGTTGCACTTTATGGACAGACTGTTTAGGCTTTTGGTTCTTTTGCAGTTAATAAATAATTGGTATATTGTACATTCTAACAATATTCAACATGAAATTTGCTAGAATGAAAGGCGTTGCTTTTTATTTAGACAGGTTTTTTTAACCTGCACTTTCGCCGAAGGAGCAGCACCGATATACAAGGGTAGTATTTCACTGTGCTCTACCAGTAAAATCTGCCGGCCACTGCAGTGGCTGACATTTTTGATAAATCCGGTCCAGTGTATGATAAATAAAACTTCAGTGACCTGCATAAATCCGATAGAAGCCAAAAGAAACAGCAATCTAATATTTTCTGAAATTACCGAACTCATACGACATGTTCTAATTACATACACATACTTCTTACTGTAGTTAATGCAATCAGTCCTCACATAAAAGAATGGCGTCTCACAAAAACCTACAATTCTGCACTTGTTTGTCTCACTTCCTTCTTAGTATCCTGCCTCACCATGCAGTTTGACCAAGATGAACTCACACCAACTAGCCCAAATTTCTACACTGCTTACTCATAACACATAGCTCCTTCAGTGAGCTCAGCGGCACCGCCAGGCGCATGATGCTAAATTTCGTGCTCTTCTGTGTACAGGTCTTCCTGGAATCCAATCTGTGCGGCCATGCCTCGTTTGCAGCTCCCTGCAGACATATTGCCTCGGTGACATCCAAAGCAACATACCAAGTTCACCTGACCAAAGTTAGAACCATATCGTTTTTCCGGTTTGACTTCATGACGCCCAACCCGGTTCACCTTGACAGAAGTTTTGGCAAATCCGCAGCTCCAGAGACCTCTCAGGAACAGCATATATTGGGACAATGCCTACTTTCACCATTCAGTGGGCTCGGTGGCACCGCTAGGTGCATGATGCTAAATTTCGTGCTCTTCTGTGCACAGGTTGGTGAAAAATATCGTTATGCAAAGCCTTGCCTGTTTGTGGTCATGTTGTATGGATGCTTATCGCATAATGTGCTTATTGTTAATTATGAGTGGTGATGTAGAAGAAAACCCTGGGACTAATAATGATGTTTTGCAAAAGATTTTAAATACTGTCACAGAAATCAAGGCTTCACAATCTGAACTTCAAATTGGAATGCAGAGGGTCTAAACATGCCTGTCTCTCATTGAGAATACACTTGCAGCACTCAAAGGCTGTAAAGGAAAAGTTGAAACGTGTGAAGCAATAGTGAATACGGTTCAAAAACAAGTTGCAAAATTAAGCAGTAACATGGATAACTTGGAAAACAGAAGCCGCTTTAACAACATTGTGATGTACGGTATCCCAGGAAATAACAATGAAAGCCTGGCGTCTTTGAGGAAATATGTCGAGAAGGATATCTTTAACCATTTGTTGAAAATAAAAGTAAAAACAGTGGAACGTGTCCATCGCGTTGGCAAAAGATTAACGAGTCGGGACTGACCCATCATACTGCGGTTTTAGGATTTCGACGAAAAAAATGGCAGTGCTGCGCAACTCCTCAAAGCTCAAAGGCACAAAATCGTCTGATACCAAAAAAAGTATCAGAGGATTTTTCATTCGCAGTTCGTGAATCGCGCAGGATCTTGTGAGAGTCCTCAAAATGTAACCAAGAACAATGTGATAAGGTTGTCCGCCACGGTGGATCAGTGGCTACAGTGCTCGTCTGCTGACTCGAAATTCGTGGGTTTGATCCTGACCGAGGCGGTCGCATTTCGCTGGAGGCAAAATGGTAGAGGCCCGTGTACTGTGCGATGTCAGTGCAGGTTAAAGAACACCAGAGGGTCGAAATTTTCGAAGCCCTCCACTACAGCGTCCCTCATTATCATATCATGGTTTTGGGACGTAACACCCCAGATATTATTATTATTGTGATAAGGTTGTACTTCTTTACGATAAACTGAAAATGAATTACATGCTGTATGCATGGGATGAGCATGTGGAAAAGAGAATAGCTCTGAAGTCGGCTCATTCCGAGAAGGCTGGCCACGAGGGCCACAGTCATAGTTTAGATGTATGGTTTCAGGAAAATAAGTTGTTTTCTTTATTATGTTTCAATGCTAGAAGCACAGTGAACAAGACGGATCAACTAGAGGCGATTTCATTGGCTTATGCACCTACTGTAATATCTTGATTACCGAGGCATGGCTTCATCCCGGTATACACAATTCTGAAATAATTCCAGAAAGCTATAGCCTAAATTGCAAAGGTCGTGATAGCTGCGGAGGCGGTGTAGCCATCGCTGTAAGGGATGGTCCGACGTTTCAAGAGGAACGTGGTGTACCTAACCATGAGTCTTTGGTGCACTGTCACATTTACTGATAGGTGGAGTATACAGACAACTTGGGGCATCCGAAACTTACCTTATGGAACTGCACAACTACCTTCTCGAGAAAATGCATGATTGGACGAAGCTAGTACTTGTTCGTGACTTCGACTTGGCAGGAATAGACTTATAATTTAACCGTATGCAATAGGGAGGCAAACAGCTGCGAGCTGCTTTGGGATACCATGCTAGGCTTTTCCTTATCTCAACGCGTAACACAAGCGACACGCGTCCAAAGGCGTGTTTCTAATATCTTAGACCTTGTTTTGATTTCTAGCTCAATAGACGCTGAAGTTACGGTGGAAGATAGAATCTCCAACCATAAACTGGTACTTATTCAATTTCCTAATCTTGGCCTGACAAAAAAGTGTCACTGAAAATTCACATATATTTATTAAAGATTATCGCAGAGCAAACGATCAAAGTATTATTGACTACGTGGAAATGAAATTAAACAATTTATGCACTGAATCATGCGACGATGTCGACAACTTATGGCTCAAGTTTAAAGGAGGAATTTCTCACTGGCGAATAAAATGAAGAACTCCTTGGATAGCACGTGAAATTATTCATAAGAAACGAAAATTTTAAAAAATGCGCAAGCGTAATTGCGATCCAAGTGTAATCAACCAGTACTACCAAGAATTTAAAACCCTGTAGCGCTAAGGAAGAAATAACTTTTTTTCGCGCACTTTAGCAGATTTTATGACAATGCAACCAAGAAAATTTCGGCATTACCTAGCTAGGCCGGACAGTCCGATCCGTAACGTGGAAATCAACGGCACTGTTATTGAAAACATCCATCCAATAGCTAACTCATTTAATTCCTTTTTTCACTCTGCGTTCCGCCAAGCATGCCCAGTCCAAGGACAGCTTGTTGAACGTAACTCAGCTATGCGGGAAATCGAGATAACTGAACGATGTATCTTGAACCTGCTTTTACAACTAGATGGAAAATAATCACCAGGTGTAGATATAATCCCAAATGTGCTTCTCAAGTGTTACGCACAACTTACCCCGTTTCTGTTTAAAATATTTATGGTCTCACTGAAAAATAGCACGCTTCTGGCAGATTGGCTACGCACTAGAGTTATCCTGATCCATAAAAGTGGTATCAAATCTATTGTGCAAACGTATCGACCCGTATCACTAACCACTTGTTACTGTAAATGAATGGAGCATATCCTCAACAAAGCCGTCATAGAATACCTAGAAATTAACAATATACTGTACCCTAAATAGCATGGCTTTGAAAGGGCTCTCCGCGGTAACGCAACTCGCGGAAATAATGGAGGACTTCATGAGCTCAATTGATTCTAAATTACAAACTCGCGCAATGTTTAGATTTTGCGAAAATGTTCGACTGTGTGCCTCATTCTAAATTAAGAGCCAAGCTTCAAACGATATTGGCATTAACAGCAAAGTAATGGCATGGATCTCGGTTTACCTAGCAGATTGTACTCATTATGTAACCTTAAATAATGTTGATTCTGACTGCCTAAGCATTTTTTTCCGGTATACTCCAAGGTTCTGTCTTGGAGCCAACATTATTTCTTATCTACGTCAACGACATCTCCTCTTGTGCAGAACCAGGTGTAACTTTGCGACTTTTCGCAGATGACTGTGTCATTTATTCCACCATACGCAGTAGTGATGACCATCTAAAACTTAATTCTTTACAAAACATTGCCCAATAGTGTGATATGTGGGGTATAGAAATAAACGTGTCCTAAATAGTGTTCATCAGCCTAACCAGGAAAAAATCTACCTTTACCATTTCAGTACATTAATGGCTTGAATATTACACAAGTTGACAAGGTAAAATACTTGGGTGTCACATTTTCACTTGACTTGAGATCTCTAAGCACATTAACAATACATGTGCCAAGACATTTAAGCAGCTAGAATTTATACGCAGAATATTGAACAAAGCCCCTCCAGCCTTTAAACTTTCTAAAACCCTGCTCAGACCTACTCTAGCATACTGAAGTATAGTGCAGGATCCCCATCAAAAGTGTGTTTGCGACAAACTTGAAAGATTACAGAATATGGCTCTGAGGTTTATTTACTCAAACTGTTCCTGGGACGACAGCGCATCAGAAATGCGCAAACAAGTGCACTTGCTAACTTTGTCTTGCCGGCGTCATGTTGCTTCTATGAAGTTTATTTATCTCCACTTTTACGGCCACATTAAAATCAGTACAGACGACTATGTTCAACCGCCCGGTTGTCGCTCTATTAGGACTAGCCACAATAAATGCATCAGGTCATTTAGTGTGCACTGCAATACGTTTAAATATTCTTATTTTACTCGCGCTGAGAACACTTGGAGCACACTGCCAAGTGGAGCTGTAAATAATCCAAACCTGGATCAGTTTTGTACATTTGTGAAGCAGCTAATAGATCCTCTGTAGTTAATTCTCTTGATTTAAAGGTGCAGAAAGTATCTTGCAGAGTTGAACCACAGCGTTTTTTCTTGTGCATTTCTTTTGTCATGTGTAGTCTGTGATTTCTAATGGTGCCTTTGTTCTTTTTTATTGAGTAGCGAAGTGTAGCAATATTGGTATTATATTAGTATTGATGTACCGGCTCTTGAAAAGTGTTCCAGTCTTGCTCGTGTCGTCCCTGCTGCCTTTTTTGGACATATGTCATATTTTACTGAGTGTCTGTGATGAAGTATGCCCACTCGCTGTATGGGTCTGCAGAAAACCTACAGCATTTATAAGTAAATAATAATAAAATAAACTTCAGGTTCCACCTCCCCCTTCCCAATATTGCGGTCTGGGTCAGTACAAGCTCTCGTACAACCTTCCAGATTACATGAGGTGGCGGCATGCACTGTGTTCATCTCTTTGAAGCTAAAGGTGGTCGCAATGGGCAAAGTTTTAGCCCAAATGACGGTTAGGCGTGAACATTATTGCTGAAATTTACTTGCTCATCACCATTAGCTCGATCGAATACATATGCAGACCCTCATTGGTGTTTTCCCAGCGGTACGTACCCTGCTCTGATGTGCCTAACAGCTGCCCTACTGCTCGTTCATCGTCCAGATGTATTCCTTTATGACTTCCAGTGTCTCGCAACCTATGGCAAAGCGTTGTTTTCTCCCAAGACTGTTCCACATGGCACAGGGAAAACTGTGCAAGGAAACTAACAAAAATGCACCTTGTTTTGTCCTGTCTCCACGCAGTTCAGCTAAAAGGAGTACTGACATGAAGTTTCAAAGACGAGATAACATGTGGGATAGATCTGTGTGTAAATATACGCATCTACAAAATATAAAGGGCCAATATAGCCTAGCACATATTTAAAATCAACTTTTAAGTGCATGTGGCGGAACTACACGGAAAACGCCTTACGTCATGACATTGACACCAACTTTGTTTTAACATAAATAACCAGTAGCCTCTTGCATCACAAGTTTGTGTTGGCTGCCATGCTCTTTTGCTAGTGCTTTCTCCTACAGCTATTTTCAATCGAAAGAGAAAGCACAGCAAGCTGGGCGAGTTGGTAAGTTAACATTTTCGGGCAAACGTGCAGCACGGCACAGATAAGCTCTTGTAAATACCTAAACTAGGACCGAAGTTTTACATGGAACCGAACTTGAGTCCCGTGAAAGAGATAGCCACCATTAGATCTGTGACAAAGCCTGTTGAGGATACCGAAAGGTCTGGATGTGTTTCTGAATGCATTGACGTGCTTTGTAAGTCCCAGGGCAGGTGCACTGCAAATGGCAGAACCTGTCGAATTCAGCCAGGTAAGCAATTCTTAAGAAAGAATAAGGTTGAATTATTGAGAGCTGATAAGGAAAGTTTTTTTTAACCCAAAAGTGTTTTATGCCAAGGTCCACCAAGATTTGAGTGATGTATTTCCGTCACAGAAATGACATCGAAAAAATACACATGATCAGAAGACAAAGAAAAAAAGTTCCGTCAATGGGAGTTGAACCTGCGACCTCTAGGTCCGCGACAAGAGATGCCGGGCACACTATCCACTGCGCCACGGTCACATACTTTGCAGGCTTTAAAAACAAGCCTTTTATATCTATCACTGTCCTCTCACAGTGCTCTTGCTAAGAGAAGTAATGCATTATGACCATAAAATGCACGATTAGTTTCTTGAAAGTGTTGTTTCTCCACGTCCGTCCCATTCGGCGTGTTTCGAATAGTAAACGTGCAATTTTGCCGACGCATTAACACACTGCCAGGTGGCGACCTTACCCCTAGCATCCACACTCGTAGCATCCGTCCATACCAAAAATAGCTGTGCGACGCGCGAGTGCGTTGCATGGCCGTAACTCCGCGTCCCTAGCCATGTTCCTAGCCTAGCTCGCCCCGCGAAAACTCGCAGCCGGCCAATGGGGAAGACATGACGCGCGTTGCGTTTCCCTCTGGTCGGGCAGCGTTGTTCAATAACTCTAACATGCCGCGAGTAGGCGACCTTAGCCCAAGTTCGGCGCCCAATCATTGACGCTCTTCTGGCTGTCACACCGCTTTCAATGACTCCGCTCTCACCGTACAGCTACCACAAGCATCTATGACCACAAGGGTTTCTTTAATCATTCATCATAGACGCTAGTCGTCGGGATACAGATTTACCATCAAGCGTCAATGTGGATGCATCCACGTTAGAGGGTGCTATAACTGTCAACACACCAATAGACATTGTGCAAGCTCTCTTATATCAATGTGCAGTAAACATTCGACTACTTCTGTAAGGACACATTTCACTTTCGTGTTATACCGATTCCTATGACGGAGGGATCAACCATGTTTTTTTTTGAACAAGGAGCAATTTTCAGGAAAAGCTTTAGCCGTGCTGGCAAAAAAATTTTAAAGAGGTGGTCATTGATCCTAAGAGAGTAAAGAAAAGCCAATAAGTTGTTACATGAACCTTGAACAGCTATTTAGGGGAGTGAAACCAACAAAAAAAAAACATTGTTTAGATGTTTTCTTCTCTATAAAAACCCACAAGCCTCAACTACCTTTCTGCACACTTGTTTCAGAAAGGAACACTTGGCACTTTGTGGTTTCGGGTTATTTGCAGAAACACCTCACAGGGCTTCGCATAAAAGGCCCATTCAAGGTGAGGAATTCGGATGATGTAGTCACATATTTACACACAGAAGAGCTTTGATATTTCTCTGCCCTTACCATTGAAGTAAGCGACCTGTATTACACCCTTCCGCAAAAGCAGCTGATGTCAAGTGTCAAAGAATGTATTGCTGTAAACGACCAGTTAAAATTCAAAAATGTAAGTGGTCTGCCAATCTACTATTTTCTTGAGCTCTTGTTGTTTTACATGCAGTCCACCTTTCCCTTTTGGGATGAAAAAGTGATGATCCAAAGGCAGGGCGTGTGCATTGGCTCTCAGGTGGCATCCATTCTAAGCGAAATATTTCTCTGTAGGGTTGACTGAAAACTGGAAGGAACCTTGACAGTAGCGGCGGTGATAATCTTCAGCTTCGTCGATGATTAGGTATTTAGTGATTACGCGTTCGCACAATGAGCCTGACGAAGTAAACAAGATTGTGTCAACCTTTCAAGACGGAGGACTAGGTCTGGCTTTCACTCACGAGTTGCCTTCTCATAATGAAATTCAATTTTTAGTCTTAAAGTTAGAATTCAATCCACAGCACATTTGTTGGCAATACAATCTTAGATCATGCAAACCAATACAGCATTTTTCATCAGCTCATTCTATATTAGTGAAAAGGGGCATAGTGGCAATGTGCTTAGGTTCCACTCTCACAAATTCGTGCCACCATGTCGCGCAGTTCAGCTTTGCACGGCAGCTGGAGCGGTTAAAAGAAAGGGGATTCCCAAAGGCCACAGTCATTTCCATTTTTGAAGGGCTTCTAAAAAGTTTAAGAAAGGCAACCCTCAACAAGAACAGACTCAAAGAGGCAGGAAAAAAATTTGCTCGTTCCGTAAGCACACCAGATGGTGCATGGTTTAAAGAAGGTAGCCGCTAAATATCAAGTGCAAGTAGTATCCTCTGCAAGGAACACGCTAAGTAGATTACGCCATCTGGAAGACAGACCCAGGCGAATGCCAATCACCTCGTGTCAGACTAAGCACACGCAAAAAGTTCGTCCCATGTTCCGTGGGGGTGGTCCATGCGATACTGCTATCATGTGGCAAAGTGTATTATGGGCAAACTGGTCATATCTTGAATATTCGCCTCAGAGAGCACCACGCAGCTGGCAAAAATTCTACGACTTCTAACTTGGCTGCACATTGCCGAATATGCCAGTTCCAACCCCTGTTTCGGGAAACTGCTGTTCTGTTCAGGAATAAGGATCCGACATAGTTGAGGCATAGTACATGCACATAGATTCTGCTTCGTGTGTCAGCTGAACATCTATTGCACTGCATCAAAAGGAAATAGAATTTTTGAATGGCCTGTGCCCCCGTTTCTCTCGTCTACATGGTACATGCCATGTGACTTAAATGTATATTTTGTTTGCACACTCAATACATTTTTTTCAGTTGAGAGGCAGCGCTTGTTTCATCTGTTTCCTTGTCCGTCGTCTCTGCCGTGCTGCACGTTTAGCCGAAAATGTTCATTTATGGGCTTGCACAGCAGTACAAAGGCTGGTGCAGTTGTCTTGGCAAAGCATTGCTGAAGGGTCACGCATATTTGCAATATCCCAGAGGGGGATTATAGCAGCACCCAGTGAGCCTTTGTTGAAAAGAATGGTCAATGCAGTGCTAGTGTGCAGGCAGTTTTGTGTGCTTACACAGACAGCTATGTTTACATAAAAAACCACTCTTGGTTTTGCCTTACTCAGCGCACACAGCATACTGCTGCCGATATATCGGGAAGCTTGAAGCCAATTACAAAGCCGGATATCTTTTTTGTATGCCATGAAGCTTAACTTGTAGTTTTGTGTGGGAGATTTTGTCAAATGCCTTGGCGAAGTCCAAGAACACTGTATCAATTTGACCTTGGTCATTTATTAGCCGAGGCGAAATCATGAACTGCTTCAATGAGCTGGGTGATGGTGAAAAAAACCTCGCCTAAAGCCATGCTGAGCGGCTGAGAGAATAGAATGAGTATCAAGAAAGGCAGTAATGTGTTTATGAATGATGTGCTCTAATAACTTGCAGCATGAGCAGGTTAGAGCTATTGGCCAATAATTTGTAATGAGTTGTTTGTTCCCACTTCTAAATAAAGGCCTTATTTTGGACAGTTTCCAGTCATCTGGCAACGTACCTGATGACAGAGATGTGTTGAATATAACTGTCAGAAATTTAGACGACCACTGCGCATACCTTTTAAAAAGGCATTAGGTATTTCATCTAGTCGAGAGGATTTTCTCTTGTCTAAAGGTCAAACACTCCGGTCTCATTAATTTCCAGATCACCAATGGCAGGCAAGGTTTCAAATGCAGCAGAATGAGGCGTGCGTGAGTTATCGCGTGTGTAGACTGATTTGAAGTGTTCATTAAAGGTGTCGGATATTTCTGTTTCATCAGGCGTTAAGCAACCGTTTATCATGAAGGTATTAGTACGAGATGTTTTTGGCAATGTTTTTGCTCATATGTGGTGTGTACCTTCAGCTCAAGTTGCAAAAGGTCTGCCATAGCCTTGGTGTCATTTTAATTGATGATCAGTGCAGCACAAGCTCAGCACAGATACACAGCAGGGGTAAAAGCTAGCCTCTCTTCCACAAGCGCGACAAGCAGTAAGGGAAAGCACAAGCGGTACTGTTCAAAGTGAAACGCAGCATACAAGCAACTTGGAATAGTACAGGCTCAGTGCGATGGCATGAATGAAAAAGCATGGTAGAGACAGTTTGTGTGCAGCCAGCCACAAGGTTACCGCGTAAACAAGTTGCAGATTGAGCGCCGTGTGCATAGGTCGGCAAACTCACTCATGAGTCGACTCACTCAGACTCAGATCGAGCTGTGAGTCTGAGTCTGAGTGATTCCAGGTGAGTAATATCTTGGTAAGTTTGAGTCCGAGTGAATCCGATTGAGGAAAATTTTAGTGAGCTTGAGTTCGAGTGAGTCTGGTTGAGCAAAACATCGGTGAGTGTGAGTCCGAGTGAGCCCTAAGGGCGAGGTATGTTTTATGAGTGAGTCTGAGTGAGCTCTAAATTTTTTGCCGACCTATGGCCGTGTGCGACCAGTAAGGGACATTCTGTGACACCTTTTGTGAAGCAGAAGTGCCACTAAGCTGTGGTTTTGTTGTCTCTCTCGAGAGAGGGCTGAGGGGGCACGATTCAAGATGGCGGGAGACTCAAGGGAACACATCCAAGCGGTACTCCGCACCCGAGGTTTTCAAAAAGTTAGAACTTACACCTGCTTTATAATTTAGAGAGTGCATCCCAATTGAAGAGAGTATCCAGCTGAGATGAACTGAAATTGCCGTGTGCCCATCGGAGGCCATCGAAAAAGTGCCTGTATTGTGCATGATTGCACAGACAGCAGCCAGCTTTGATTCTGTCAAGGCTCATCAGATTCGCCTCGTCATCCAGCAAGCCTCATGAAAAAGTGTTGCTCTGTCTTCGTCATGAGGAAGTTGTCAATTTCAACAAGTTCATGAAGGTTGGTCATAGCATACACTGTGAGGCATACTGGTGCTCAAAAGTATGATTCAAACAATGGCCTCACTGCCTAACTTGCTGCAAGCAAATGACTAATTCGGTCCAAGAAAATGTGCTTTTGCAGGAAGTTGTGCACTAATGACAGCCAAAGTATGTCATTTCTTTAATGATAAGCGTACAACCGTATCACACAGCTGTTCTTCATTGGTAAATCATATGATTTCCGGCTGTGTCATAACTAAACGCAAAAGAAAGATACTTTGTGCACTGTGAGTTGTTATGAGCTCACAACAATAGCCAGCTTCAGTGGCAATATTGTCTGCCACTGCCACCAGGGTCCATCGCAGCTGTCATTTTTAGTAAGAAAAAAAGCTCAGTGAGCTGGAATCAAAGAGAGAATCCATATGGTAATCATGCATCCTGCCATAAAGCCATGCAAGTGCTTCAATATTTTTCGCAAAAAATACTCCTTGCAGGCATCATGTTAGGTGAGGAATCACGTTAACAGATGTCACATTGCTTGGAACAAGAGCAGAATTGCACAAGACATCACACCGTGTGAACTGCTTAACGAGTGGATAGTTGAAAGCTTCCCACTCATTACAAAGGGCTGAACCATAATTCCTCATCCTTATCATCAGCCACAACATAAAGTGTGAAAGCTATGTAAACACCTTACAGATGCACAGTGTGTACTTTGTTACTGTGCAAAATGATGGCGATTGGTGTAGTGGGTACCTAGCTAGTGTACTTGCAGTAGGCACGCCATGAGAGTTTACTAAGGGTCTATGGAAGGTTACTTCTCCAGCATATACTGTGATTGTGCTACGTGTTCTACGCAGGCGTGGCATTTTTTTCTGCATTGACCAGTTTTTCTTTTGGCTTGACATCTTTAACCTACTTGTGCTAGTGTGAGCAATTTCTTTTTTTTTTTTCATAGTGATTTTTTCGACCACATTTCGATATTTTGTCAGGTCAACAGAAATCAGTACCGATAGAGAGTTCTCAAGGGCTTAGATGTAGCTGATGTTACTTGAATACTCATAGTTCACTTCCTGCTGTTAACTCTGAGCTCATTACACAGTTGGTTCTCACCTGCTGCTTTCTGTTGAACCAACCTGAAGTGTTCCATGCCGTACGTGATTGTGGTGTACTAGTTAACTACGAAAATATAGAGGAATACCTTACAAAGTTTTTGGTGCTGGGAAAGCCTAGACCCTGCAGTCTGCTGTTTTCTTTTAATCGCCTTTGTCTTGCTCCTGCTTTTACTTTCAGGGAAGAGCCAGGAGACTGCACTGGAAATTCCATGTAACATTATATTGCAGAACATACCGCGATGTGACACCAAGGCCCCCCCGAATATTTTCTGACGCTGTTCCCACTATTGCAATAAATTATGAGGTCACACACAACAGTTTTGATTGTACTGGATTAAATGTATTTCTGGTGTACTTACCGCAAATAAACTTATGCAAAGTCTAGTTTTTTTTGGGACTCATTTATGTTGCTTGCCCAACACCCACCAGTATTCACAGCCAGGCCACTAACTACTGGATGGACTGGTCCCACCCATGAAAATGTCATAGCTGTTTAGCTACCACAGCAGATATACTTTTTTAATAAGAGCACAGGGCTTACGAAAAGACAAAGTACATGGTTCTGCATTTGAAGATACACTAGCCGGCCTTAGAGTCACTGAAAAGTAAGTAATGTCTGTGGCCCAATGTCTAATGAGACATGGGACAACTTAGAAACAAGATTCCTTCAGTAAATTTATTATGTATGTGAATCTAGCCATATAAATGAGGCTTATGAGAGCCTCGTTTTTTGTTTTATTAAAATGTGCTTAGCATAATGCTTCACATTTTGCATCGTAAAGGCTCCTGAGAAAGGTAAAAAGTCATGGATTTCTTGCAATTTCTATACAAATGTTTTATAAGAAATGCTTTCATATTCCAGAGTTTTGGGGCAAAAGGACTGTAGCAGCATTTTAGCATCGAAGCAATACAGATATGACAAAGCGCTTGAATTGAGCTGAAGGTGTGCAAATTAGAACCTTTACCACAAGCTTATAATTATCACAAGGCCATATAACAAGCTCAAAATTAAAAGATGTGAAATGCAAACACGGACACATGAAAGAAGTCTGGACACTGCAATTTCCAGCGAACAAATGAAAAGGTGCATGTGCACAGTGGTGAAAAGTGAAGTAAAAACGAAACTTATCTGCGCATGCCCAGGCAAGAGGTGATACCCATCAGTTGTGGTGATCTACGTGACAGACAACTGTTCAGACATTTAATTTCTTATTTATTTAAGTTCACCGATAGTTGGCTCACGCCTGTGCTACCATTGTTATTAATATGCCATTCCTGAACCATTAAATGAATTTCTTCATTCCTGTGCCTGTAGAAAACTGCGCATTCATGAAATTTCGTCGTGCATTTACACACTCGACACTGTAAAGATAAGATGCATGCATCAGCCAGCTGCCGATTAACTTGCATAAAGTAGAAATCAAAAGCCTGAACGGTTTTCGTTCACAAACACCACCACATTTGCTGGATTGATAGGATAGGCAAGTTTGCATGTCTACTTTCTTTTCTGCCGCTGTGTGTCCTTTTAGTTGTTAGTCGGCGTTTGTGGCACCTTGATTTCTCTCTTGTGTTCGTGTTTGCACGACCTGTCTCTTGCATGAATATGAACCAGCAAGCTCAGCTCTTTGTTATGGTAGTGCTCATGTCGACTTGTCTCTTCCTGAAATAATATCGTCCAATTCACTATAGGTAACATAAAAGCATGAAATTTAGAAGCAATCTTAATGTGTATTGCACACCCATCATGTCATGACAATTATAGAGCACCTTGTTATCCTTAATAAAAGATACAAACGCCTTTTAGGAAGCCTGGCATGAGTAATGCATGTTTACAACCACCCCTCATATATATATGTCTATTAAATACACTAGTTAGTGCCAAATAGTGCCAAATGTCTCGTAATTTGTTCACTGAAGAGCTTGCCTGACCTGTTAACCATCCTGGTATATTTCGTTCAAAATTTGTCAACATTTTCCCCAGAAAAAGTACTATGGCATCCATATAACTTATAACCTACTTTGAAAACACATACCTATTTGGTAACAGATGGTAATAGCTCACTGAGAGCACCTTCACTGATCTCTTGGCTTGCATCGAGAACCCGTTATACATTATACCTTTGTCAATAAAACAGCAAATCTTTAACAAAGTATTGAGCCTTAGCAAACAATGTATTGTACTAGCACTTTACTTAGTGATGTAATAAGCGAGCCTGATGAAAAACTAGGCACATGTAATTGAATAGAAAGTATCAGTCAGTGTAAAATGATAATAGAGAAGAAATTAGCAGATAGTTTAAAATCAAAGAGGTTCCAGCTGGTGTTTGGTTTCTCGTTAAGAAATATATGTCCTGTATTTGGTTTCTATTTCAGAAATATTATGTGCTGTTGGGCAAGTAATGATGTATACATCTGAATAAACAGTGCACTGTTCAGTTAGACAAGTGTTAAGGGGTAACAAACACTTTTTAGGGATTGCATGGGATTTTGCATTGTTATTTTAATGTCAATAGTGAACCTTGAACATTAATTAAGAGCCTGTGCTCAAATATCATGACGTCGTTCTTTCTGTACTGCGAGTCCAAGTAGTGCGTGCATCATTCTGTGACTAAAGGTAGCATATACAGTAACTCTAGAAGAAATATCCGCAAAGCGTCTCCTGTCTTTTTCCTTCTCTTTTTGCATCGTAGCTGAATGAGAATGCACTCATACGCGAGCAAAATTAAGTCCTAGGGTCTCCTGCGTCGTGTCAAACACACGATCGCGTTATAAAGCACGCCGAAGGGGCATGCACAACACACTCCCGGATTAATGTTGAGCACCACTTCGTCCATTGTAAAATGATTCGCGCAGCCGTGTATATACACGGCTGCGCTGACAAATAAATATACAGCGAAAAGCCTAAACATTACGGCGGCGTCACTTCATGTCTGCGGCGCACGGCTCAATCTGTACGGAGCACGGCTTCAGCGCGGCTGCGCAAGCTAGGGTTTCTTGCGTCGTGTCAAACACAAGGTCGCGTTATAGAGCACGCCAAAGGGGCATGTACACACTCCCGGATTAATGTTGAGCACCACTTAGTCCACGTGAAACGATCCGCGCATACACCACTTGGTTCATCGTAAAACGATCCGCGTACACACCACTTGATCCATCGTAGAAAGATCCGCGCATACACCACTAGGTCCATCGTAAAACGATTGGCGTAACACTTGTCAGCGAAAGCTCTAACGTTTCGGCGACGCGTATGGCTTCAGCGCAAAACAAACTGAACACAGGCGCCGCCATCTTGCTTGAAGCGAAACAAAAATAAACAAAAAATACCGGAAGCGTGCTTAGATCACGTGACCACTTCCAGCCAATAGCGGCGCAGCATTCGCCCCATACATCTCAGGGGATATGATACGGAAACACGCCTCCCGGCTCTCCTTTTAAAGCCTTTCGGGAGCCCGAAACGACGTCACAACGTGTTTCGAGAATGTTCTGGAGTAGCCCCCCTCTATCGGGACCACGCGCAACCACTCTTTATTTAGTCTTTTAAAACCTAGGTGGCGCAAGCTGCGCTACAGTATCATAAACGAAAAATTGGTAAAGCCATATGATAATAAAAAGCTCGCATATTTTAGGTGTTCCTGAGGTCACTGCAGGCAGATAAAGACAGCCACAGAAAACATCTGCTTTCAAAACATTGGCAAAATCAGGATGAAAACAGACGCCAGAGAGAGCTGGTGGGAGGCACACCATGGGCAACGAAAAAACCGCACTGCTGACATTTGAAGAGAGAAATAATTGATTCTGAGAAGCATTCCTTTACGGTTTTTGCACCCTACTAATGTGACTTGCCAATGTAAACTCCACCCAGTCCATTTTGTGAAATGGATCAGAAACCTTCACGTAAGTGAATGATTTTTAGGTACAAATTAAGGTCAGTGTACACAATGCAGAATCCTTGTAATGATCAACTGGAAATTTGCTTACATGGGCAAGCTGTTATTCTCCAGTGAGAAGTTCTCCTTTATTTTATAAAAACATCATAGTACAACAGAACACAAACAACACACACTGCATCATTGGCTCTATAATGATATGTAGCTCATGGGTTCAAAAAATACGAATGGCCCGCTTTTAACTTTCCTTTATAGTTTTCAGTTGATTATGTTTCGGGAAAAAATATTGTTTTACCGCTGACCTCCCATTCCCGAAGGATAAAGAAAAAAAAAGCTGCCCCCCTACGTTTTCATTTGTCGCAATTATGGCCTACTTTCTTCTTATGTTGTAGTAACAATTGGCCCACAATATTTAGTAGCATCATATAAATCACCAAATCAGTATTGTATGGTAGCACAAGCCCACACTAGTTAAAATTTGAATTATGTGTAAGGTGCGATCATTTTTGCTGTTTTGCTGCTGTCTGCTCAAATGTTTTTACTCACTACCGTATTTCCTCGCGTGCAGGCCGATGTGATTTTTTTTAAGCCGCACTGTCGAAACTCGCGTGTTCTGCCTAATTAGGAATGCGAAGCGAAAATCTGTAAATGGTACCGCAGGAAACGCTGAAATGAAACTAACCACGTACCCTCAGCGGCGGATTAGCGTGCCAGAGGCGCGCATTAACCTATATGTGCTCGTAGAAACGAAGCTTAAAACGAATGCGCTGCCCGGCGAATTCCTCCCGCACGCTAAAAGTGTCATTGATCTAAACATAAGCTTAGCAGTATAGCGCACTAACATGCACGAGGTGATTGGCATTAGCGGCCGGAACATCCAAAGTAAATTGCTGGGAATGCCGACGACGACTTCTACCTCCCCGCTTGCTGTCATCGGGAACAAGCGCTCAATGTGCGCTTCGCAATGCCGTATAGCACGGCTGCTCAACGGGCTCAGGTGCACAGCCTCTCCCATGAATAGGTGGTACTTCCCCGCGTTCCTGGCCACCGCCACGGCTAGGAGGCGGGCAGCAAGACCACGCAATGAAGCGCTTTCCCGTCGTCGTCACAGGAAGTGCGTCGCACAGGGTGTACGTACTTGCCTCGCAAGTTCAAGGGCATCACTTTTGACGCCTTGACCAATGTGTGAGTAAGTACTGCAGCCCTATTCGACTGAAGTTGCACAATTTGACTCCAGCGGGAAAAGCCCCGTAGAAGCGCACTGTTTCATAACGCTCACCTTTGTTGTTTTCCTTCGAAACCGGGACTGTTTATATTCTTTTATAATCGCAATCCTGCCTGCGTTTTTTGGGCCTTGAAGCAGCGATAACTTTCAAAGCGCAACGCTCCCACTCAACAGCGCCATTTCAAAAGATTGTATCTTCAGCGTATTTAGTCCGAAACTATTTCTGGCATGACGGTCGAACCTCACCTCCTAATTCTCTCCGTAAAAGTGCAAGCGAATCCCTCAAAAATCTATATATGTAACTATATTGACGCGATAGCGTTAAAGAGCTCGTTTCGCAGAAATTCTGGCGTCGGTGTCGTTGGTTGTGAGCAAAAAATCATCATCTTGTCCGTCACCAAAAAATCGAGCAAGATGCAAATAAAATAAATAATTAATATTGCCGGGTCCGAATGAGGATCGAGCCCAGGTGGCCTGCGTGGCAAGCAGGCGTTCTACCGCACAGCAACGCGTCTGCTTGGAAATACAGCAAAAATAACTTCCTCTGATTGGAAATGCAACGATGCAAATAAAATAAAAAAAGTCACAGTTTCGCCACAAGGCGTAGCAACGTATGCGATAGCAACAAATTGGAATGTTAAGCGACGAATGGCAAGCAGTTGGAAACGTATAGCGCGCTGCTTCCGCACACGTGACGCACGAAAACAACACGCACAGGACGAGAGAGAACTAACAACGTTCACAGCTCGACACTTGACGCGCTGCTCAAACAAAACGACGCACGAAACGAATTCACAGGTACACGCGAGCGCGAACTAACAAGTGTCACAGTTGTTACTTCGCTGTGTTTGAAAAGCGTCTCCTTTTCGCAAACAGGGGGGGACTGCCGCGAGCGAAGTGACCTTCGTGCGCTCGGTAACTACGATGCAATCGTTCCGACGAAAGCCCAATTCTCCCCCACCGCGAGATAAGCGCCCGCGCGAACGGGCGTCTACCTCCCACGGGCCAAAGGGCGCGAGCGGATGAACGCGGGCGTCGCGACGAGTGGGGCCGGTGGGGCGCGGAGCTATGTCCTCGCCGAGCGCGCCCTTTGCGCCATCTCGCCGGTAATCCTGAAAACACGCTGAAACCTCGCTGTATATAAATAGCTAGCCGTTTGAACGTTGAAGGACGTGTCCTTGACACTGGCCACTGGAAACGCTGTGCAGTGTGTCCCAGTGTACTACAGCGCGCTCGGAGACACTGGGACACACTGTACAGCGTGGCCAGTGTCGCCCAGTGCGCTGAAACGCACTGGGAGACGCTGCACAGCGTGGCCCAGTGTCTTACAGCGCACTGCGAGGCACTGTCACGCTGTGCAGTGTCTGCCCGCACACTGGCAACACCGGCGGCACAGTATAAGAAACTGGGCGCGCTCGATGGACTTTCTAAAGACTTCATATTGGATCGCGAGATGTCGAGCGCAAAATTTACCGAATATTTTCAAAATGTTCTATTCTGTGTGCTACACATATACAGTTTTAGTTTTAATCGTGAGTCTGACACGCTACCCACTACGCCACACTCGAAAGACGAGTTTGGTGCCATTTTTTCTTGGTGTTATAGCTAATTCCGGTATCTAATAGTTTTGTTTTCTTGCTGAGAAACGCAGATTTTCGTCTCTTCGTGCTCGCGACAACCTGACAATAGATTGCTTGTTTGTTTGTTATGGGCTGCCTTGGATCAGAACGTTTATCTGGCACGTTTTGCAGCAAAACTTATTAGCGTAATCGCACATGTGTTGCGGCAATCGCACTGTCTCGCTAAGCGGTTTGTCATACCTCTGTAGAAAACATCGTGCATCTGAACTGCTCACTGAACACTGTGCTTTTCGTCACCAGTTCCGAAATTTTTCTTTCACCCTTGTTTACGTTCCGCATACTAGAGCCGCAGTAGTTCACTCTAGCCGAAAGGACCATCAGGATTAGGGCCGCGCTTCTTGAGCCACGGTCGCTGTGAAGATCATGGATATTCCATTACAAAGAGTCTAATAACCGTTAAAATGTAGTTTCGATCATACCTGACCCACGCGAGGTCATATTTGCACCTTCGATTACACAAATCAGAAGCTAAAAACGCCGAGATTGGGCGTTGCTGCGGCTGCTGCCGGTGACGTGCGGCTTTCTGCAGTACGAGCGGGAACGACTGACTGCTAGAGTTGGTTGATCTTGGTTATCCGACTAATACTACTGTCATATTGTGTTGCGAATGATCAGTTCTTTCGATGCGGTTTATAAACTACATTCATGAGACTCAAGCACGCTTCAAGGAAAGCGCACGTGCGCGCGCGCTGTCGACAGATGATTGATGCAGCGTAGACACAAAACTAAAACTGTATATGTGTAGCACACAGAATAGAACATTTTGAAAATATTCGGTAAATTTTGCGCTCGACATCTCGCGATCCAATATGAAGTCTTTAGAAAGTCCATCGAGCGCGCCCAGTTTCTTATACTGTGCCGCCGGTGTTGCCAGTGTGCGGGCAGACACTGCACAGCGTGACAGTGCCTCCCAGTGCGCTGTAAGACACTGGGCCACGCTGTGCAGCGTCTCCCAGTGCGTTTCAGCGCACTGGGCGACACTGGCCACGCTGTACAGTGTGTTCCAGTGTCTCCGAGCGCGCTGTAGTACACTGGGACACACTGCACAGCGTTTCCAGTGGCCAGTGTCAAGGGCACGTCCTTCAACGTTCAAACGGCTAGCTATTTATATACAGCGAGGTTTCAGCGTGTTTTCAGCATTACCGGCGAGATGGCGCAAAGGGCGCGCTCGGCGAGGACATAGCTCCGCGCCCCACCGGCCCCACTCGTCGCGACGCCCGCGTTCATCCGCTCGCGCCCTTTGGCCCGTGGGAGGTAGACGCCCGTTCGCGCGGGCGCTTATCTCGCGGTGGGGGGAGAATTGGGCTTTCGTCGGAACGATTGCATTGTAGTTACCGAGCGCACGAAGGTCACTTCGCTCGCGGCAGTCCCCCCGTTTGCGAAAAGAAGACGCTTTTCAAACACAGCGAAGTAACAACTGTGACACTTGTTAGTTCGCGCTCGCGTGTACCTGTGAATTCGTTTCGTGCGTCGTTTTGTTTGAGCAGCGCGTCAAGTGTCGAGCTGTGAACGTTGTTAGTTCTCTCTCGTCCTGTGCGTGTTGTTTTCGTGCGTCACGTGTGCGGAAGCAGCGCGCTATACGTTTCCAACTGCTTGCCATTCGTCGCTTAACATTCCAATTTGTTGCTATCGCATACGTTGCTACGCCTTGTGGCGAAACTGTGACTTTTTTATTTTATTTGCATCGTTGCATTTCCAATCAGAGGAAGTTATTTTTGCTGTATTTCCAAGCAGACGCGTTGCTGTGCGGTAGAACGCCTGCTTGCCACGCAGGCCACCTGGGCTCGATCCTCATTCGGACCCGGCAATATTAATTATTTATTTTATTTGCATCTTGCTCGATTTTTTGGTGACGGACAAGATGATGATTTTTTGCTCACAACCAACGACACCGACGCCAGAATTTCTGCGAAACGAGCTCTTTAACGCTGTCGCGTCCATATAGTTACATATATAGATTTTTGAGGGATTCGCTTGCACTTTTACGGAGAGAATTAGGAGGTGAGGTTCGACCGTCATGCTAGAAATAGTTTCGGACTAAATACGCTGAAGATACAATCTTTTGAAATGGCGCTGTTGAGTGGGAGCGTTGCGCTTTGAAAGTTTTCGCTGCTTCAAGGCCCAAACGAGGCAGGCAGGATTGCGATTATAAAAGAATACAAACAGTCCCGGTTTCGAAGGAACACAACAAAGGTGAGCGTTATGAAACAGTGCGCTTCTACGGGGCTTTTCCCGCTGGAGTCAAATTGTGCAACTTCAGTCGAATAGGGCTGCAGTACTTACTCACACATTGGTCAAGGCGTCAAAAGTGATGCCCTTGAACTTCCGAGGCAAGTACGTACACCCTGTGCGACGCACTTCCTGTGACGACGACGGGAAAGCGCTTCATTGCGTGGTCTTGCTGCCCGCCTCCTAGCCGTGGCGGTGGCCAGGAACGCGGGGAAGTACCACCTATTCATGGGAGAGGC
>JALIZH010024655.1:0-15068 GCA_030522465.1 Rhipicephalus appendiculatus | reverse complement strand
GTGGAGTAGCGAGGGGGTGGCACACCGGGCACGTGTACCCCCCCCCCCCCCCCGAAATTTTTCGCCATGGCATACAGAGCGAGAAATGACCATTTCAAGGAGGTGCCGCCCCCCGAAATCGAGGAGGTGCCTCCCCCCCCCCTCTCTGAAAAAAAATTTCTGGCTACGCCCCCGGCCTCCCCGCTTTCTTCAGTTCGCCACTCGAACCCAACACGTGCACAAAGGAACAGGGGTTGCTGTTGGGCGCACTTAAAAAAGAGTAAGAACTCAAGCTGATAGTAGCCATGTCACTTATTTCATCGCCAAATTTGTAGCCATATAGAACAGAAGCGGGATTACGAGCAGTGTTCTTAGAGCTGAACAATAAATAATACCGCTTCGAATAAGCAGGGCGATAGAAATAAAAGGATAGTTTTGAACACGAACACATGCGCGCGCATCGGAAGCTACAACGGAAAAAGATAGGAAACAATTATTGAGGACTCTTTAAGCTTACTAGTGATTTCACCTCGAAATCATCAGGAAGTAAACGACTAAGTGCACCGCAACGGAAGTTCAAGGTAGCCATAAAGTAGCCACACAGCCAACATGGCAGTGCTACTATGGACACTGTTGAACTATGCCACGTCGACTTTGTAACGGTGGCAATTTTAAGCCACTCAAAGCCCTCCGGAGCAATCAGTGTTGATCAATGGCGGAAATTCGTCAACATGGCGGAAATGGACAATTTGGCCGTGACCGCGCCTGAAACTTCGAAACGGAAACCGCAAGCAAGTAACGTTGTTCCGTTATTCATGCACACAGGTCAACAACCGTTCCATCGGTGTCGTCACCACATTGAAGCACGGATAACAGTCACGTGATCACGCTGCCGTGACGTCATCAAATCCGTCCCGCTGGCGTACCATTACGCTTAGAATCTGCGTCCGTGACGTCACTTGCAAGCGATCAAAAGCGACGATAGATGCTTCGCCGATCACCGAAGCCGTGGACTAGTGGCTAGGGCGTCCGCCTCGGCTTCGGGAGGTGGTTGGTTCGAAACCCACCGCCGGTGACCCAACCGGTTATCAATGGGTACAGACGCTGACCCCTGCCTTAGGCGCCCAAGGGTTTCTCAAGGGGCGTCTGGGAGAAGTCGGCGCTAACCCCGCCGGTGCTGATGCGGCTCAGCCCAAAACAGTTTCGATGCGGAGCGGCTGGCTGTTTCGGCAACTGCCCTCCATGGAGCCTTTGGTCCAAAGGTGGTTTCACGATGATGCAATGATCGCACGCCGCTTTAGCGATCACGTGAACCTACAAAGGTTCGACTTCATTACCAGTGGTGGTCTGTTCGTGCCACACTCGTTAAGGAGAGTTATTACGAGCGAACTATAAACCGGTGACCAAAAAAAAAAAGGGTGTACATGGCCGTGACTGGCGGGGGTTGCGGTCATTCAGGCGCCCGCGAGGCTTCTTTTGCAAATTTAATTAATCCTATAGGCGAGGGCAGGGGGAGGGGTAGTCAGCCATGTCTCATCAGTCAAGGCTATCTTTTTTTTTTTCATTCTGTCCTACAGAAAGAAAGCAGTGTGAAACAAAATGCTGCGCATATGAAACAGCTTGACTAGTTCACAGCCCGAGAAAAATAAAGGGGAGGAATAAACTTTTATTTAAACCAGCAGTTCACTTGGCTGGGCCTAGGCCTCCCACGTGGGGACGTCGAGGTCTTGCCTGTTCGCCGCCTCGCGGGCTTGCTGGGTAGCCCATAGTACTAAAAATAAATGTTGGAGTGGTAACAGACCCACGGATAAACAATATGACAATACGACATATCACGGGGTTTGTGTAACAACAAGGGGCACACGTTGAAATTGTACTTCTTGTACAGAGTTATGGAAGGTGGAAAACGAAATTATTGGTGTGTAAAAAAAAAATCAGAAACATGAGAACCTGGTTGTAATTCAGAAACAAGATGTGAAATACCATGCAGTGCAGAGAAAAAAAAGACATTATTGAGATTACCGTCTTAGGAATAGCTAGATAGTATTCGAAAAAAAAAAACAATTATACATAGCAGTGTTTATTTGACATTTAAAACAAACTGCATAGTTGAAAGTAATTGCTTTTGATTGGAGGATGAAGCATTACACCACTGCCAATACCAGGGCTGTAATTAAGGGGAGGTTAAGAGGGTTCTGATCCCTCACCGCCTCCAACCCGAATTTTTTTTCATTCTTTGAGTTTTCAGGTGAAACTAAAATACATTGAAACCCAGCGCAACCACGACGCGGACCAAGAGGAAAGTGGACTGGGACACAGCGCCGTGTTCGAATATGTTCAAGAACCGGCGCCAACTGACCCAGGATTGAATTCTTCTACGATACTAAAATACTTACACGCCTTCACGGCGTTCACCACTTGCCAAAGTGCCGTTCCACACACAAAGCCCCCCCTCCCCACCTCGCGCCGCCCCCCGAAAAATATTCCTGGGTACGGCCCTGCCATTAACTATATGCGGACATCCTTATATGAGGAGTGGAGTAAGTCGAAATTGTTCAAGTACGCAGTGAGACCTCTCCTATCGTCGTTCAATGCGTGGGTTATGAGCACAGGTCGGCAGAACTATTGGAACTCACTCAGACTCACTCAAAAAACATACTTTGCTCTGGGAGCTCAGCGTGACTCGGACTCACCGAAATTTTTCTCAGCCGGGCTCGCTCGGACTCAGACTCACTAAACTTTTTCTCTACCGGACTCACTCGGACTCGGAATTTGAGCCTGAGTGAGTCGACTCATGAGTCCTCTGGCGTAAAATTAGCTTTACCGATCATGATATTCCACGCGCTATTGCATGCATTTTCCCCCGTGTTTTGTTTAAAGCATCAGGGACGATGCCTTTTCAGAGGGGATCATTGCCACGCGCTATTCTTATTTTCACTTTTGTTGTATTCGGTTTTCGCCCACAAAGACCGTCAGAAAAGCTCAGCTCAAACCGCGCCTTATTGTTCTAGAACCTTCGCGATTATTGTAGATCGTTTTGTTAAGATTGCGCGCGAAGACGCGACCACTCGAGATCATTCCTGAGCTTGCGCGATGACCAGTGATAAGGCTAGAATGTTCGACGCGTGATGCATAAAAGCCGGCGCGCTCCAACGATGTTCAGTTGATCGCCGGCCGACGCTTTGTTCGCCGCTATCAGTGCCAGCGTTTATTGCTGTAATCTCACCTTCAGTTTACCGGCCACAAGTTCGGCCCAAATAAAGTGTTTCATCTTGGAATACTGCCTACTACCTTCGTTAACGTCACGAGCACGTGACAATATAAATGCTTTTTATAGCCATTATCTCGCATAATGAGTGCCTTCAAATACGAGTATACGAGTTGTCAGTGGTTGCAATACAGAAAGGACGTTTTTCATGAATATGCGACTCATCCGAGATATTTCTGTCAAGAAACGTCCCGTGAAAGAGTTTGCGGGGAGTGGCCATGGTCACCCACCCCCTAACTCGCGCCTCTGATCAATGAACACTGAGATGGTGCAGTAAGGCTAGTGCGTCGAGATATGTGCGAATCGACTCCGGTATTAACGCAGGTCAATATAAGGCTGATAGTAATGCTGATAGTAAAGTAGATAGGACCATAGGTCGGCCATAAAAGGCGGGGCTCACTCAGACCACCTGAAGAAATATATTTTGCGCCTAGGGCTCACTCGGACTCAGGCTCACCAATATTTTCTTCAACCGGACTCACTCGGACTGACACTCGCTGATTGTTTCGTCAGCCGGACTCACTCGGGCTCAAGCTCATCGAAATATTACTCACCCGGACTCACTCAGACTCACGGCTCGATCGGTTGAGTCTGAGTGAGTCGACTCATGAGTGTGTTTGCCGACCTATGGTTATGAGAATGCAGTATTTTTATTTTTTTTTGTCGATAATGACGACATAGGACCAGCTGATGTTGCATTCCAAAGAACTGCTTACTTCTCACATTTAGTCCGCGGCGGTGGTGTAGCGGTTACGGTGCTCGACTGCCGACCCGAAGGTCGCGGGTTCGGTTTCGGCCACGGCGGCCGCATTTCGGTGGAGGCGACATGATGGATGCCCGTGTACTTTGCGATAACAGTGACATTAAAGAACGCGAGATGGTCGAAATTTTCAGAGCCCTCCACTACGGCGTCGCTTATAATCATGCCGTGGTTCTGGGACGTAAAACCGCTGATATTATTATTAGATGTTCTTCAACTGCAACTCGGAATATTTTAGTGGTAAGATGTTCTTTCAACTGCAACTATGGAATATTTTAGTCGTAAGGAGCGAATGTTAGCAGGTTGGCGATTCCAAAGGTCTATTGCGCGTTGAAAACCGTTTGTTGGTTTTAAACGTAAAGGAGGGGGGGGGGGGGGGAATCTGCGCCCCGAATTAACCGTGTTGATTTTATGGTCCGCTTGATTTCTGTGGGACTGGATGGCACTTGTAGGGCCACCGGAATCGGCGAGAGCAAAGCGTCTGCGTCTCGTATTTCAGAAATTATCTTATTCCGTATACTTGATACCAAAGCACTTCCACGAACCAGGGAGTGCAATGCAGGCGGCAGGGCTTAAAGTCTCCCATTATTGGAGGGGGGGGGGGGGGGCTCGTCAGGCAGCGATTAAATATATATATATATATATATATATATATATATATATATATATATATATATATATATATATATATATATATATATATATAACTCCAGGCCGTCCAGAGGGTAGGGGCGGCGCCAACGTGGGGCACAGGGGGGAGGGCTTGAGCCCCCCCCCCCCTCCCCCCCCCCCCCCCCCCAAATTCTCGCCTTTCTTCTGCCCAGACCACCTTGGTTCTTCTACACGTAATAAACGTAGTGAAAATCGGAAAGGGAAATCGTGGCCCACAGTCTTGTTGCTGAAGGGTTGCGATCGAGACGCTCTTTACCAACTCATCAGACATGTCAACCTTCAAGCATACGGCGAGATTTCGTGGACAGATGCCGGGACGAATTGACGACTCGGAAAAACGAAAGAATTAACTGTAGGCTTCCTCCAAGCTTTCTTTCTTATTTTCTTTTCAAACCAGAAACTCTTTCACAGACTACATTTTTATACCAAGGTGCGTTACCCCATCCTCATTTTTTCTCTGCGTATCGGTACTTTCCCAACGACATGCTCCTCGACCAGCGTGCGTAGGATGGGGGTTGACTATATGACGTTGGCGAAGTAATTTTTTAAAAGACTTAGAGGTATGGACGTCTTCACTGGAAGGGGAAAGTGTCCCATGTGAGCTCACTGTTGCTCACCAAAATAACATTAGCGCTCCTAGTCGGCAGACAAATTCGCGTTCTCAGAAGTTCTTGCTGCAAACACGCGCGTCGTACTTCGCTTCATTGCCCTTTCTATTTAGGCTTTATGAACCGTGCATCGTGATATCCGCTATCCTTGAGGTAAAACCGTCAATATAAAATTACATCCTGCTGCTTTGCATGCGTGGCGCATTAACTGTGCACGCAGCACCAGAGCACGCCTTCGAAAACATCGGTCGCGCTTTCCAAGCTCTAGATGCAAGCGCACATGAACCGGTTGTAAAATGAGGCTGATTGAAGTGGGAACTGAAAGAAAAAAACGCGCTCGGGCCGCCGGCTTCTCGTCGTTTGGACATGGTTCGGTGAAACAAGGTGCCATCGCATTCTCCAACTTAGCACGTCATAACGACGACAGCGTCCGTGTCCTCAGTGGTAGGGCCTCGTGCACAATTACACTACAGAGATACAGGAAGTAGAACTGTAATGGAATATCGTCTCATTACGATCACATTCGGACCATTCTTATGAACTGAGCTTTAAAGGGTGGTACCACCAGAGGTGTGGCTAGCGCGTTATCTGCTACAAGCGTTTCTTATAGCTCTATAGGAAGCACCATACACCCACCAAGATTTACGTATTTTCGCTAAATAATTTCATATAACCTTCAACTTTCGGTTTCGATTTCTGGGCACCGAGTTTGGCGGTGACGTACAAGTGTAGTAGGCTTGGTCACGTGACCACACAAGGCTGTGACGCACGTCGTGCTGAGTATCGTCTGCTCTCGCACACACGTGCCCCACAAGCACCAGCAAAACAAACGCGCCTACAGGTGCGATGGCTAGGAACCGATGCTTCGCCGGTACGTACGTTGCGGAGTTGGCGATGGTCCGGAGGTCACACACGTCACTACAGATCTGGTGTGACGTAGCTACAACTTTCGTTGTCCTTGCTATAGAGCTACGTCAGTTTTGATGCGCTAGCGATGGGCATCGATCGGGAGAATGAGCATTTAGGTACACTTTGGTAGTGAATTAAAATATATTCTAAACGTTTGCTGTGTTCCGACCCTTCGTGTGGAGTGTCCTTGCATACAGAGGAAACCCACAAAGGCTTGGTTATAGCCTCAATATTTGATGGCACCACCCATTTAATGAGAAAATAGCGAAAAACTTGAAGGATATATTTTGCTAACGCCCCTGCAACTTTCTCGCAGTGATCATAAACGCAGTCCGGCCTATTCATCGCGGTATCATCCTCCGTCCGTTCGTCCGTGTCCGTTCGTCCGTGTCCGTTCATCGTGTCCGTCCATCCATCCATCCATCCATCCATCCTTCCATCTGTCCGTGTCCGTCCGTCTGTCCGTGCCGTCCGTCCGCCCGAGCCCTGGCACGGAGAGGTGGCCGCCGGGGTGCGCAAACGGACGCCGGTCGCGTCGGACTCTACAGCGATCGCGCTTTGCTTGCGTAGCGTCGCTGTGCCCGGCGTTTGGAATCATTCTGACCGACGCCGTCTCAATGGACACAGGCGTTCGCGGAACACACTTTGCAATTTACAAAGGGTCCGTCAATTTAAGCGCTGGAACGCGGCCGGATGGCGTTTGCGCGATGCGCAAAGCGCGAGAAAATACAAACGCATGGGAACGGAGGAAGATTACTCTCGCGTCTCGCTGCGATTCGCGGTAAAAAAATTAAAACGAAAACATGCGCACATTCGGTTTGTGTGTTATCCCACTGAGAGAGTAAACGAAAAAAAACATGGCATAGTCAGTCGAATGGCCACACGCTTTCGCCGTACAGACTCTGGAATGTACAAAGTGTCCTTTCATTTTTTTCCTTCTGCCGGTTAGCACACTGGTAATGGCGGCAGCCAAGGTGTAGTTTGAACCCCCCACCCCCCGTGATGTTGACGTAGTTTATACGAGCGAGCTTCGCATTGATTCTGCGTCAGATTTCACAGGTGTTCAGCCGCTGTCCCACAGAGAACTGTGGGGCTTCGACGGTTTTGATAACACGGAACGTTTCTCTTCTCTGACACCCTCCCACCTCCTCTTCGGATTCGTGCCGCATTCCACGGGCATGGTCATGCTCTCGCTGCTCTGCGTCGCCTGTGCTCACTGCCAGTTCTCCCAAAGGAATTCGCCGTTAATGAAAACACAAAATGAAGTACGCGTGTACATGTATACGGCAACTGGACGCCTCGCTTGCCGTCGACGAAAACGAGGCTTCGCTTTCCGTCCATTGCTGCCAGAAATGGCGCGCGGAAAGAGCTGCCGCGAGAGGACGGAGATTATTGGCGCGATTTTGTACGCATTCCAAATAAGAACGGGGGCGGCGTGTCGTGCTTAACGTCACAAGCACGTGACTGTCGTGAGCACACGTTCCGATCCAAGTCAAGCCGTCTGACAGCCTGCATGGGTTATAATGGCTGTCGCAGGGCTTGACTAGGATTAACTGTCACACGGCTTGACTTGGTTAAAATCGTGCTCATGTGGGATTAGGCTTACACCGACCTTTTTTATCTGACTGTTTTTCAAGGGATTGGATGGGGGGCAAGGAAAGAGGCAGAGAGCGAGAGGCGTCCTGAAGTCGTGGAGCTTAGACGTGCCTCTTCAAGGGCTGCAGAATAGAGTGCCAGCCTTTAGCCTCTTCGAGAACTGCTTCAGGACGGAAGATACGTTGAAGCAGACAAAAACAGGCGGTGCTGTTTAAGCAGACAAGGCACCGACAAATAGAGTGTCAGAAGTCGCAGGCTTCCAGAAAATTGTGTTTCGTTTGTTGAAGGAAAGGGGCACCCTTTAACTAGTCAACGTAGTTTCTAGCCCCGCGGTTTATACAAGGGGAGAAGGTGAAGGAGGGGTGCTGTTTGAACATCCTCGAGTGTGGGGGGCATGTCCCTACTGGTTTTGAACCCTTGGAAGCGACGCCCCCCCCCCCCCCCCCCTGCCCCCGGTTCCGGAGCCCCTGCCCTGTTTACAAACATGGAATAGCCGCGCGTCGCATTGGAATGCCTCGATGCGCGTTAGCCTGCTGGTGGTGGGGGAGGACATGCGCGCGCATCGGATGACACAGCGGAAAAAGATAGGAAACAATTAATGGGCAGTGTTTAAGCTTACTTGTGATTTCACCTGGAAATAATCAGGAAGTTAACGACCAAATGCACTGCTATGGCAGTACAAGATAGCCATAAAGTAGCCAGACAGCGAACATGGGAGTGCTACTCTGGGACACTGTTGAACTATACGCCACATCGACATATTTTGTTATGGCTGCATTTTAAGCCAATCAAAGACCTCCGGAGCAATCAACGTTGATCAATGGTGGAATTCGTCAACGTGGCGGAAATGGACAATTTGGCCGCGACCGCGCCTGAAACTTCGAAACGGAAACCGCAAGCAAGTAACGTTGTTCCGTTATTCATGCACACAGGTCAACAGCCGTTGTTCCATCGGTGTCGTCACCACATTGAAGCACGGATAACAGTCACGTGATCACGCTGCCGTGACGTCATCAAATCTGTACCGCTGGTGTACCAATACGCTCTGAACCTGCGTCCGTGACGTCACTTGAAAGCGATCAAAAGCGACGATAGATGCTTCGCCGATCACCGAAGCCGTGGACTAGTGGCTAGGGCGTCCGCCTCGGCTTCGGGAGGTGGTTGGTTCGAAACCCACCGCCGGTGACCCAACCGGTTATCAATGGGTACAGACGCTGACCCCTGCCTTAGGCGCCCAAGGGTTTCTCAAGGGGCGTCTGGGAGAAGTCGGCGCTAACCCCGCCGGTGCTGATGCGGCTCAGCCCAAAACAGTTTCGATACGGAGCGGCTGGCTGTTTCGGCAACTGCCCTCCATGGAGCCCCCGTAAAGGTGGTTTCACGATGATGCAATGATCGCACGCCGCTTTAGCGATCACGTGAACCTTCGAAGGTTCGACTTCACTACCAGTGTGGTGGTCTGTTCGCGCCACACTCGCCAAGGAGAATTGTTACGAGCGAACTATATACCGGTGCAGAAAAAAAAGGGTGTACATGGCCGTGACTGGCGGGGGGTTGCGGTCATTCAGGCGCCCGCGAGGCTTCTTTTGCAAAATGTAATTAACTGTATAGGCGAGGGCACAGGGCAAGTGGGGGCGAAGGAGTAAGGGGAGAAGTCAGACACGTCATATTTGCTCCCCGTTATATTTTATTTTTCTTTCTTTCCTTCAGGAAGAAAGGTCTGTCAAACAAAATGCTGCGCATATAAAACAGCTTGACTAGTTCACAGCCCGAGTAGAAAAAAATGCACATTAAGAAAAAAAGTTGGAGTGGTAACAGACCCACGATAAACAATATGACAATACGACACATCAGGCTGTGCGCTACAACGGGGCACACACATTGAAATTCTGCTTCGTGTACACAGTTACAGAAGGTGGAAAACGAAATTATTGGAGTGTCAAAAAAAAATCAGAAACTTGAGAACCTGCTTGTAATTCGCAAACAAGATGTGAAACACAATGCAGTGCAGAGAAAAAAAGAAACATTATTCAGATTACCGTCTTAGAAATAGCTACATACTATTTAAAAAAAGACAGTTATATACAACAGTGTTGATTTGACATTGAAAACGAACAGAAGATAAGGTGTTTCACCACTGCCAAAAAAAGAGGGCCGTAATTAGGGGGACGGCTGAGAGTGTTCATATCCCTCACCGTCTCCAAACCGAAATTATTTGCATGCTTTGACTTTTTTGGTGGTACTAAAATGTATTGAAAGCCAGGGCAACCACGACGCGGACCAATAAAAAAGAGGCAGAAACCTTTGTCTGCGACGTGGTTGCTACTGGAAACTGGCCCAGCGTTCAATTCTTCTATGATGCAAAAATACTTACACGCCTTCACAGCGTTCAACACTTGCCAAAGTTAGTCGTTCCACACACAACGCCCTCCGCCTCCCCCCCACCCCCCGAGAAATATTCCTGGGTACGGCCCTGCCATTAACTATTCGCTTATGAAATTCGCTTATGAAATTCGCTTATGAAATTCGCTTATGTAATTCGCTTTCTACCGACACTGTCGCGCAAGCAAATAAGGATAAATTTAGACAACTCCTGACCCTACAGCATTCGTAACAAATATTCACAATCATCACATTATACACCGAGTTGTAACGTGTCATGAAAACTTTATTATTTTTTTTTTTTGACGCGGCTAACGTGCCGATCTTTTTGCAACAATGAGTGTTATTTTTGCATTTCTCTGTCTGAGTATTGTTTTCTTAGTATTGTTCTGTTGGTTAGTAGTTCGTGAGTTATCTTTCACTTTTTCTGAGTATCGTTCTCGTAGTATTGTGCTGTTAGTTAGTAGTTAGTGTTCTTAGTGTTATTTTGCCATTTAATTTAATTTGTTTCACCGTCTTGCAAGTACACTACTGTTACACTTTTCGCACTCATGTATCGCTTCTTTTTTGTATTCTTTTTGTGATGCTCCCCTTACTCAGTGCTCCCCTGGAGCCTGTAAGGTACTTGTAAATAAATAAATAAATAAATAAATATACGGACATCCTGATATGAGCAGTGGAGTAAGTCGAAATTGTTCAGCTACTGAGTCAGACGTCTCTCATCATCGTTCAATGCGTGGGTTATAAGCACAGGTCGGCAAAAGTATTGGAACTCATTCAGAGTCACTCAAAAAAATATATTTTGCCCTGAGAGCTCACTCGGACTCAGACTCAATAATCTTTTTCTCTACCGGACTCACTCGGACTCAAACTCACCAACATATTTGTCAGCCGGACTCCCTCAGACTCAGACTGTGAGTCAGATTGAGCCTTAGTGAGTCGACTCATGAGTCTTCTGGCGTAAAATTATCTTCACCGATCACGATGAAAATGCCTTTTTATAGCCAATGTCTCGCATGATTAGTGCCTTTCACATACGAGTATACGAGTTGTCAGTGGGTGCAATATAGAAAGGACGTTTTTTATGAATATGCGACTCACCAGAGATATTTCTATTGGAGTGACCCCTCTGAGTGGCAGGAGACGCAGAGGGGTGACTCCACGCGCCGCAGTTTACTAAAAAAAAAAAACAAATATCTCACAGCGTCGGGTTCTGCATTGTAGACACTTGCAGCGCGTTGCTCAAACACAAAGGCGTAACAACTGTGACATTTGTTATTTCACGCTTCTCCTGTGTATACCTGCGCGTTCTTTTCGAGCGTCCTTCTTAGCGCTTCAGCGGCGCGACAAGTTTCTGGCTGCTTGCCGTTTTTCGTGTGACATTCCAATTTCTTGCTATCGCGTCCATTGCTTCGCCATTACGGCTAAACTGTGACCTTTTTTCAAATAAAGATAGACTCACACTTACTATCTAAAAACAAACTTTATCATAATCATCATCTTCATCATCATCACCATCATTCTTTGTACTTTCAAAAGTATTTGTTGACCGTGCTTTGGAGACTTTACGTCAGCTGTTAGCCATGTAAGACACAGCCACGTTTAGTCATTTTCTGGAAGCTTTGTGCCAATTGTTGGCATATATTACTACTTGATGAGATTGCTCGGGCTAATTGTGTCGTATTTTTGGTTTTGCTTATACACACCTGGCTTACATCTAACAACTTTCACTTATACCCATTTTTATGTATATTGCACTGTTAATCATAACAGTGAGCATTGTGTCATTTCGGTGGGATATTGGGTTAACAGGGGGCAGGCGCCTTCCCTGTCAGGCTTTTATTTATGAAATATTTTGCTTTTTTTGCCGGTCCCTTAGAGAACTATACTTTGTTTTTCCCTGAAATGAGCTTCAACCTCACTTGAACTTCACATTTTATTTTGTTCGTGCTTTATGCTTGTTGCACTTTCAATTTTCCTGGGTGGAACGCGAACATTGTGACGTCACGCTGGTGTTATCGGTTCACCACTAGTAGGATTTTTCGTTATTCATGATCGGAGGCCAAAAATATCAAAGAAAAAAGATGTTCCGGCGACATGCGTTATCACATTCAAGCCTGCATAACACCTACGTCACCACACTGTCTTGACGCCATCAATACCGTCGTGACGTCACGCCCGGGGTATCAAAAGCGACGATAGATGCTTCGCCGATCACCGAAGCCGTGGACTAGTGGCTAGGGCGTCCGCCTCGGCTTCGGGAGGTGGTTGGTTCGAAACCCACCGCCGGTGACCCAACCGGTTATCAATGGGTACAGACGCTGACCCCTGCCTTAGGCGCCCAAGGGTTTCTCAAGGGGCGTCTGGGAGAAGTCGGCGCTAACCCCGCCGGTGCTGATGCGGCTCAGCCCAAAACAGTTTCGATACGGAGCGGCTGGCTGTTTCGGCAACTGCCCTCCATGGAGCCCCCCAAAGGTGGTTTCACGATGATGCAATGATCGCACGCCGCTTTAGCGATCACGTGAACCTACGAAGGTTCGACTTCACTACCGGTGTGGTGGTCTGTTCGCGCCACACTCGCCAAGGAGAATTGTTACGAGCGAACTATATACCGGTCCGAAAAAAAAGGGTGTACATGGCCGTGACTGGCGGGGGTTGCGGTCATTCAGGCGCCCGCGAGGCTTCTTTTGCAAAATGTAATTAACTGTATAAGTGTGGGTAGCTCCATAACTTTACTCAAGTGAATTTTTTTTTTTCTGATTGTCAGTTTTAGTGCCGGGGCCCACTGGCGTAGCCAAGATGGAGAGGTGTGTGTGTGTGTGGGGGGGGGGGAGGGGAGGGGGACCCTCTCCCCCTCCTGATAATTTTCAAATTTTGAATGTGTATCCATGCAAGCAAACAGACAAACCCATGCACCAACATTCGCAAAGTATATGGTCGCCCCTTCCCCAAACACAATATCCAGCCAGCTGTACTCGGCAATATCTGTCGAAACAGCGAAGCAGATGCGCCGCCCTCATCAGGCTATACCGTACTTTTATGTTTTTTCAACTCTTCCCTTCTGTTGGCGCTTCGCTTCGGCATCTCTCGCGCAAACATCGCGATTGGCTCAGACACGAAGTGCCCGTTCCCGCGTCAGCTCTCGCGAGCGGTCACGGTCGGGCGGCTTCTTCCTCGGAGAGTCTTGACCATTATGAAAAGGCAAACTCACAAAGAACCAACGCCCTCCTTTACGCTACACCGAGACACTCACTGACCTACTTCTCGCTAAACGGCTGGATTCCTCCGCTGAGCGTCACTCTCGCCCTTCCTTGACTAGGGTTTGCTAGGGACCTTAGGGTTTCCTCGATGCGCGCGCCCCTTGCGGCGGAGGGGAGCGCGCGCATCGAGGAAACCCTATCCTTGACCGGCCTGGCTCACTCTACCCGCAAGGCCTGACTCTGCCCCTTCCTGGCGGGCCTCCCATTGGTTCAGCCGTCAAGCTTCACTTTCGGTACGGCGCTGCCCTCGTCTTCCCTACGGATTCATTTTTTTCGCTCGGTTACAGCGCAACACACACGAGGACAATAGAAGGAAAACGGACTTCTATCGTCCTCGTGTGTGTTGCGCTGTAACCGAGTGAAAAAATGAATCCCGACCAACTGGCCCAACTTGCCGTTTTGCTTCCCTACGGAGCCTGTATTTCGACACACTGCAATGCCACGTGACCGGCGCTACGCCATCGGACGGGGAAGCCTCGACCATGAAGAGCTTCGCGGTTAAGATTTCAGGCTCTCAAATCCGTACTGCAACACCGTCCTGAGTGACTTTCAGGCGGCGGTGAGAAACTTCGCCAAAAAGGACGCATTTCGCCCAAAGCCAACAACGTCCTGAAGAGAAGACACTTCCTCAAGGACTACCCGAGTCTAATCGCGTGGTTCCCCGCCCACGTCGAAACGGGTGACCAGTCTACCCCGAACCTCATCGCGGTAACCCACCGCAGAGCGCGAGAGCTGACGGACCGTGTCCGTATGGCCTCACGGGAGGAACCCCAAGCCGAACGAGACAGACCAACAGGATAAGACATCACGAAGGTGCATCAACAAGCCAGACGAACATTCCCACTAGCGCACGAAGACCTAAAGAGGGCACAAGCAGTGGCCCTAGGCCAACTACAAACAAATACCTGCCTGAATCCGTTTCGCATGAAACGGATATTTCCCGACGTACACAAATAAGACACATGTAAGATATGCAGACAGGAAACGGCTACACTCAAACACATAACACATGCTATGGGAATGCAATGCTCAACACACTAACGAGTTGAACTTCGAGACCCTATCGCTGAGGTGGGCCGCCGTTCTGCGCAGCTACGACCTCGGCGACCAACTCAGGGGCCGTCCGGCAGGCCCGCGAGGCGGCGCTGAGACAAGATCGACGTCCCATCGTGGGAGACCTGAGCCCGGGTCGCCTAAAGCCCTGCAGGACAATCTAATAAAGATACATCCATCCATCTACGCTACTGCCGGGGCCCCAATGCGGCTTGCTCACGAGAGCCCTTGCATCCCTTTGTATTCTGCGTGGCGCGGCTGGGAGTAGGTACAAAGAAAGGCAAGAGCGTGTATACGCAAACCGCTACGGGGTGCCGGCACTAAAACTCTCCATTGCACAGCTCCTGTGTCGCGGCTACTAAGCTGTAGGGAACGCAAGCTCTTGCGTTCTACTGTACACTCCGTGGTTGCCACTGGCAAACAGAATACAGCGGATAGAGCACAGAAGAACGCAAGAACACAGAGACCGAGTGGTCCCCGGCACTAAAATTCTCTATTCGAGAGTTTTAGTGAATGGGATCCTTAGCCGGTGGGTCCGTGCGTTCTACTGTACACCTCCCCGCAGTGGCGTAGCCGAGGGGTGG
>JALIZH010024654.1:0-20577 GCA_030522465.1 Rhipicephalus appendiculatus | reverse complement strand
AAGTATGTTGTTTAAAACATGCAGGAATTAATGCTCTTACGAGTGCTAGAGTATGAAGGCCACACGAGTCGAAACTTCGAATACTACCTATTCGAAATTTGAATCGATCTGATTAAGTAATATTCGTTTAGAATTCGAAACTCGAATATTCGCACACCCCTACATTTTAGTGGTCTGCCACGCTACATTACATAGTTTAATGTGATTCGTCGCAGGACATGACGCCTGTATAGGGTCTTTTTCAAATGAGTTCCGAGCCCCCAGCGTGGATCTGTGGTAGAATACTGAAATGCCATGCCGAGGGGAGGAGGGGGGGGCGGGTTCAAATTCCATTCGACCCTAGGTATTTTTTCTCATTTTATTTTTTTCATGTCTATCAGTTACTTTTTCATATGTCTATCGGTTACGCCGCTGTCGGCAACGGTGTCTGCAATGCCCCTAAGCGCAGGAACAGGCACTTAAATGCTGCGCTCCAAATAGATCTAAGATAACGATTTACACAGACGATAAAAACATTGTCTTTTCAACTTCAACATCCGCTCTACCAATTGTAGCTATCAATAATGTGTCCTCTGTTTTGCATGCTCACTTCAAAACGAGGAGGGGGAAATCAAGAAAGGCGTTGGTTTCAATTAGAACACCGGACCACGATGAACTTTTTAATAGGGTGAAGTTGTTGGCTAGTTGGCTGAACATTTTCAAACAGGAAACAGCGCGGTAAAAACGAAGACGATGCAAGGAACGAGCAAGGAACGCGTGGTGTGTTGATCGTTCCTTGCTTCGTCTTCGTTTTCACCGTGCTGTTTCCTGTTTGAAAATGAACTTCTCGCCAAATAAGAAACCGTTCTTTCTTAGAAATATATCGATTTCTTTGTAGTTTTTGTTACAAACGGTTCGTTGTCAGTTTTCCTTATTCGTAACCTATCTCCACCTTGGGATTTTTACCAGGACCGCTTTTCCTAATTGGAAGCTGTGCCACAACACAGCCAGATGCTTCTGCACGTAGGCCAATCTCTACGTGAAACAGTTCAAAAGAAAGAGATATGTTTCGTACAGTGCACACCTCTGGTAATTTATGGAAGTGCTCATTGGCTCAGTGATAGTGTGCATGTTAGTTCATGCCCCCCCTCGCCCCCCCCCATCTTCATTTGCTCCCTCCTTGCCACGAACTGCGGAGAAATGATTGTCAAAAAACGTTAATTACGCGTGAAGTATCTTGTTTAAAACACACAGGAATTAGAGCTCTTACGAGTGCTAGAGCATGAAGGCCACACGAGTCGATGAACCCAATGGCCGAGCAATCCATAACGATGGCACATGTTGCTGTTGCTTTGTCCTTCCCCTCTTCACTGAAATCAAGGAGGTTAAAGTAAATGTTTTTTATGATGGCAATCTACACATATGAGAAAAAAAAACAAGACATGCAAATTGCATTGCTGTTCAATGGTTGAGCCTAATTCGTTTTTTGTCGCGCAGACCAAGCTCAAGTGGCCGAAGTAATCAATAAGACAATAGAGTTAAAGAGCTTTGGAAGGAAAAATCGAAGCGGTTAAAAGAAACAAACTAGAAACTCCACCAGAAAATGTATATATGAACTCAGCCCTGCTAAACAAAAACTAAAACTGTCCGACTTCAATAAAGTTCTTTGTCTCTCTGTCTGTCTGTCTGTCTGTCAGTCTGTCTGTCAGTCTGTCTGTCTGTCTGTCTGTCTGTCTGTCTGTCTGTCTGTCTGTCTGTCTGTCTGTCTGTCCGAAGTAACAAGAACCCGCCCCGGTCGTCTGCTGATTATGGTGCTCGACTGCTGCACAGAAGGTCGCGGGATAGAATTCCGCCACTTGGCGGACACGTTTCGATAGAGGCGAGAATGCTTGAGGCTCGTGTGCTGAGACTTAGGTGCGTGTTAAAGAACCCCATGGGGTAGAAATTTCTGGATACCTCCACTACGGCGTCCCTCATAATCATATCGTAGTTTTGGGATGTTAAACCCCAACAATTATTATTTTTTATATATTAAAAAATAATACAGACCCTACTCGAGCTCAACAAGGAGTTGAAACATCAATGTACATAAACAATAGTTGCAGCAATAAGTGCAACTCTCACTAATATACCAGGTAGCCCGCGTGGGGGCCACCGTTAGTTCTGCAGAAAGCCGCTAGGTAAAAGCGCATACCAAAAACAAAAACATTTTCATTCAGGCGACTGAAACCCAGAGCTAACACAGATATTTATACGGGTTTCCCACCAGAAAACCTTTAGAGCGAAAACCGAGAATGTTTCTAACTCAACAAAAGAATAACTCAACAAATGATGTGCACACTGCCCAACGTGGCCATGTGAACTTCACTCGCATCATCATGATGAAAGCAGGCAGTTTCTCTTTAGGAACCACTGTCATGCGTTTCGTGCGAACTAAGAAAAAATATTTTTCTAAAGCACAGTCCACTCCGTTCGATAATCACCAACACATAAACAGGTGTTTATTCCTTAAACATGGTCGAGATTGTCTCTTTGTATCATGATAAGCCAAAAACATTTGATCTTTCTTTGGTGGAAACGTGACTAGCTGAGATGGCTGCATTGTCCAAATATATATATTTTTATATAAGGCCGACATAAAATAATACAGATTGTTCTATAACCACAACTTATTACTCAAGAATGCCTAAGTGCCTTAAAAGTTATGCTCCGCGAAAAGCTTCTGCTTAAAGATGCAGTGGGCAGATTCACATGCATCAAGTTAGATGCTAAATATAATTCCCATCAAAATACGCTGCCGAAAGAAAGAACCAAGTCAACCGGTGGAATGAACCGCACGAATGGAAAAGGCAATGCCGCGCTACTCATCAATTCACGCACACTTCTTGGAGCTTCGTGGATCCTCTGTCGATCGCTTCTTGAGGCTTGAATAGATCCATAAAATCGGCCACTATATTGTGGTGCGTAGCAATGCAGAGCGGGCCACTGAATTTGTAGATGACCACTCCGTTTTCCTATATTGTTGAAAACGAAAAAAAATAATAAAAATTAAACAAATGACGAGCATGTTCTCTTGATGCTTGCAAAAGGTCACGCAGACAGATTTATGAATGACCCTCCTTCACAGGAACGACGTGACACAGCTATCATTCTTTTCTCAGATCTAGCTTTACTGGCATCGCCGTATTTTTTTCAGTCGTTACTTCACTCTCTAGTTATACGTGTTTGTAACATAATCTAGCTGCCTTTGCACACGAAGAAGCTAATGAACGAAGGGGAGGCGGCACTGACAAATGCCTCTATTCGTCCCTTTGTTTTAGTATTTTTTCCGCGCTGTAGGTTGTTATTGTGTAATGAAGTACCGACTCGCTCACGCATACGCGTTAATCAACTTCTGTATAAGAATGTTAATATTTTAACACGAAAGTGTTTTATGCCGGAAGTCCGCCAAGACTTAAGTCACGCATTTCCGTCACGGATATGTCGTTGATAAAATGGACGTCATCAAATGAGAACGAAAAAAAATTCCCCCATCTCCCGCTAAAGGGAACCATGTGTGGATGCGAAGCAGCGGGGAGATAATTAGCTTGAGCGGGAGGAACTTCGAAGCTCTAATTTCACGGCAGTGGTCCGGGCGCTCATCGCGGCGCTGCACAGGAGAGAGAATGAGGCGCGCGCGCTCCGTCATTTTCATACCGAGGAATTACCGTGGCGCCCCCCAGCGGAGTATGCAGCTGTCACACCACCTGTCGTGCGCGCCGCTCCGTAGAGGATTCCTAGAGGAAAGGTCGGGGGGGGGACCGTAGGAGAGGAAAGAGAGAGGGAGGGGACGTGCATGCGCTGTGGGGGGTGTGGGACGCGGGAGCCGCTCCGTAGAGTAGAGGAGAGAGGGGGGAGAAGACGCGCATGCGCTGTGGGGATGTGGGAGCCGCTCCGTAGAGTAGATGATTCCTAGAGTAGAGGAAGGGGGTGAGCGTAGGAGAGCATAAGGGAGGGGACGCGCATGCGTTGTGGGGGGAGTGTGGGACGCTCCCTAGAGTGAAGATTCCTAGAGGAGAGAAAGGGGGGTGAGCGTAGGAGAGAGAGGGGGGAGGGGACGCGCATGCGCTGTGGTGGTGTGGGACGCGGGACGGACTAAGCCTCCTCCAAACACATGCAAGCAAGATTAAGGAATGGGGTCAACCTGGGCGACAGACACCACCTGCCTAGCCATTGCGAAGCAGCCTCTCTGTGCTCTCGGCCATGACTCAAGGAATGGGGTCAACCTGGGCGACAGACACCACCTGCCTAGCCATTGCTAAGCAGCCTCTCTGTGCTCTCGGCCATGACTCTGATGACTGTGTTAGGGTTGACAGCCTTCATATTACTACAGTGTTCTGGTTCGCATAATGGGTGCTTCCCTACTTCGTGAAAGTGGCCGGACGCGGGACGGGGGACTCGGGACGGACAGAGCCCCGAGCATAAGATGCTTCGCATCTAAAAACTCAGAAAAATCTTCCCTCGCCCGCACTCGAACCTCCGACTCCTCGGCCCTGCGACGGTAGGCGCCCGGCGCTCTACCGACTGAGCTAAAGAGGCAGACGAAAGACATTCCACAAACGCGCTCTTATATCTCTCACACAACCTCTCTCGCTCGGTGCTATCTGTTGGCGGGGCCGGGCAATGCAGCCGTCTGTGAGCGATGAAGAGAAGTAATGCGGCATAACACTTATTAGCACCGATAGAGAACGATCTCGGAAGCACAGCGTAATATCGGAAGCACAGCGTGCGAGATTTCGCGCCGTCGCGCAATCTCGGAGGTCATGGTTAAAGCGTCTCGATAGCGGCAACAAACACTGGGCGCGCTAGCATCGGGGGGTCGCCCTAGACGCAGCTATGTGTCACTCCATTTATGTTCTTTGCTTTTCGCTTCGTGTTAGCGTGTGACAGCTCGTTGTCGGAGCAATGCAACTTCCACACGCACTAACGGTGTTAAAACTGCTGCAGTCAACGGTGCATAAAGGTATTGATGTCGACGAGCAAATGTAGTGCCTCGATGGAGCGAGACGTAGCCAGCGGGACGTGGAACGTCTTCGCGCGTTCGCGGCTGAAGCTACGAACATCTGACTCCCGTGTTGCTGAAGCGCGGTGTGGTAGTGTATGCATGAGAACAGGCATAGTTACCGCCTCACTCGGGAGCGCACGCCGTGCCGTTTCTCTCCTTAATCGACGGTGGTTTAAAGTAGTGCACAGTACCAGTGTTTATTACGTGTTTGATGATGTCATCTTTGCGCGCAATTCACGATACGCTGATTCCAGATATAGGTTAAAAAATTCCCCATCTCCCGCTAAAGGGAACCATGTGTGGATGCGAAGCAGCGGGGAGATAATTAGCTTGAGCGGGAGAAACGTCGCCGCTCTCATTTCACGGCAGCGGTCCGGGCGCTCATAGCGGCGCTGCACAGGAGAGATAATGAGGCGCGCGCGCTCCGTCATTTTCATACCACGGAACTACCGTGGCGCCCCCAGCGGAGGATGCAGCTGTCACACCACCTGTCGTGCGCGCCGCTCCATAGAGGATTCCTAGAGGAGAGGAGAGAGAGGGGACGTGCATGCGCTGTGGGGGGTTTGGGACGCGGGAGCCGCTCCGTAGAGCAGAGGATTCCTAGAGGAGAGAGGGGGAGATGACGCGCATGCACTGTGGGTATGTGGGATGCCGGAGCCGCTCCATAGCGTAGAGGATTCCTAGAGGAGAGAGGGGCAGAGGACGCGCATGCGCCTGTGGGGATGTGGGACGCGAGCGCCGCTCCGTATAGTAGATGATTCCTAGAGTAGAGAAAGAGGGTGAGCGTAGGAGAGGATAGGGGAGGGGACGCCCATGTTCTGTGGGGGGGTGTGGGACGCGGGGGCCGCTCCGTAGAGTAGAGGATTCCTAGAGGAGAAAAAGGGGGTGAGCGTAGGAGAGAGAGGGGGGATGGGACGCGCATGCGCTCTGGGACTCGGGAAGGAGGGACGGACAAGCCCCCCTCCAAACACATGCAAGCAAGATCAAGGAATGGGGTCACCCTGGGCGACAGACACCACCTGCCTAGCCATTGCTAAACAGCCTCTCTCTGCTCTCGGCCATGAATCTGATGACTGTAGTAGTGGTTGACGACCTTCACATTACTACAGTGTTCTGGTTCGCATAATGGGTGCTTCCCTACTTCATGAAAGTGGCCGGACGCGGGACGCGGGAGGGACGGACATGGCCCCGAGCATAAGATGCTTCGCATCTAAAAACTTCCCCACCTCCCGCTAAAGGGAACCATGTGTTGATTCGAAGCAGCGGGGAGATGGCTCGCTTGAACGGGAGAAACGTTGCCGCTCCTGTCTCGCGGCAGCGGCCCTGGCGCTCATCGCGGCGCTGCACAGGAGAGGGAATGAGGCACGCGCGCTCCGTCATTTTCATACCGCGGAACTACCATGGTGCCCCCAGCGGAGTATGCAGCTGTCGCACCCCCCTGTGGTGCGCACCGCTCCGTAGAGTAGAGGATTCCTAGAGCAGAGAACAGGGGGGGGAGCGTAGGAGAGGAGAGAGAGGGGACGCGCATGCGCTGGGGGTGGGGGAGTTGCGACGCGGGAAGGAGGGACGCACAAAGACCCCCGCAAGCACATGCAAGCAAAATCAAGGAATGGAGTCAACGGGACGCGGGCGCCGCTCCGTAAAGTTGAGGATTCCTAGAGAAGAGAAAGGGGGGAGCGTAGGAGAGCAGAGAGAGGGGGTGTGGAACGGACAAAGCACTCGCAAGCACATGCAAGCAAGATCAAGAAATGGAGTCAACGCGACGCGGGCGCCGCTCCGTAGAGTAGAGGATTCCTAGAGGAGAAAAAAGGGGGTGAGCGTAGGAGAGAGAGGGGGGATGGGACGCGCATGCGCTCTGGGACTCGGGAAGGAGGGACGGACAAGCCCCCCTCCAAACACATGCAAGCAAGATCAAGGAATGGAGTCACCCTGGGTGACAGACACCACCTGCCTAGCCATTGCTAAACAGCCTCTCTCTGCTCTCGGCCATGAATCTGATGACTGTAGTAGTGGTTGACGGCCTTCATATTACTACAGTGTTCTGGTTCGCATAATGGGTGCTTCCCTACTTCATGAAAGTGGCCGGACGCGGGACGCGGGAGGGACGGACATAGCCCCAAGCATAAGATGCTTCGCATCTAAAAACTTCCCCACCTCCCGCTAAAGGGAACCATGTGTTGATTCGAAGCAGCGGGGAGATGGCTCGCTTGAACGGGAGAAACGTTGCCGCTCCTGTCTGCGCGGCAGCGGCCCGGGCGCTCATCGCGGCGCTGCACAGGAGAGGGAATGAGGCACGCGCGCTCCGTCATTTTCATACCGCGGAACTACCATGGTGCCCCCAGCGGAGTATGCAGCTGTCGAACCCCCTGTGGTGCGCACCGCTCCGTAGAGTAGAGGATTCCTAGAGCAGAGAACAGGGGGGACCGTAGGAGAGGAGAGAGAGGGGACGCGCATGCGCTGGGGGGAGGTGCGACGCGGGAAGGAGGGACGCACAAAGACCCCGCAAGCACATGCAAGCAAAATCAAGGAATGGAGTCAACGGGACGCGGGCGCCGCTCCGTAGAGTTGAGGATTCCTAGAGAAGAGAAAGGGGGGAGCGTAGGAGAGCAGAGAGAGGGGGGTGTGGAACGGACAAAGCACTCGCAAGCACATGCAAGCAAGATCAAGGAATGGAGTCAACGCGACGCGGGCGCCGCTCCGTAGAGTAGAGGATTCCTAGAGGAGAGAAAGGGGGAGCGTAGCAGACGAGAGACAGGGGAGGGGACGCGCATGTGCTCTGGGGGGTGTGGGACGCGGGCGCCGCTCCGTAGAGTAGAGGATTCCAAGAACAGAGAAATGGGGAGCTAAGAAGGGGCAGAGAGAGGGGGTGTGGGACGCGGGAAGGAGGGACAGAGAAAACCCCCGCAAGCAAGATCAAGGAATGGAGTCAACGTGGGTGACAGACATCACCGGTAGTGCGTGTTATTAGATGCGAAGCATCTTATGCTCGGGGCTATGTCCGTCCCGCGTCCCGCGTCCGGCCACTTTCATGAAGTAGGGAAGCACCCACTATGCGGACCAGAACACTGGAGTACAATAAGGCCGTCAACCACCACTACAGTCACCAGAGTCATGGCCCAGAGCAGAGAGGAGCTGCTTTGCAAAGGCTAGGCAGGTAGTGTCTGTCGCCCAGGTTGACTCCATTCCTTGATCTTGCTTGCATGTGCTTGCGGGCGCTTTGTCCGTCCCTCCTTCCGCGTCCTGCGTCCCACAGCCCCTCTCTCTCCTCTCCTACGCTCCCGCCAATTCTCTCCTCTAGGAATCCTCTACTCTACAGAGCGGCGCCCGCATCCTACACCCCCCACAGCGCATTAGCGTCCCCTCCCCCTCTCTCTCCTCTGCTACGCTCACCCCCTTTCTCTCCTCTAGGAATCTTCTACGGAGCGGCGCCCGCGTTTCACACCCCTCCTCCACAGCGCATGCGCGTCCTCTCCCCCTCTACTACGCTCACCCCCTTCTCTCCTCTACGAATCCTCTACTCTACGGAGCGGCGCCTGCGTCCCCACAGCGCATGCGCGTCCTCTCTCTCCTCTCCTCAAGCTAACCATCTCCCCGCTGCTTCCGCATCCACACATGGTGCGAAGCAGCAGCGGATATACGGGTTTCCCATAAGGAAACCTTCAGAGCGGGAACAGAGTATGCCTTTGTTCTAATTGGATGAAGGAATTTTTTTCTTGGAAGTGATATGCGTTCAGACATGGAAAGGCTTCCCTTGGTTGCACTATGAAATGCCGAATCTGAGAGAGGTACCCGCGCACAGGTTCGCGAATAGCACATCAGAGCCTTACAGAGTATACGGCATGCAGTTGTTTTGGAATTCTCGTCGATCGCGCGAAATTAACTCAGTTCGCAACGAAAAATCTAGGTTGATCCTTACAAAACTTTCTGATCGAAGTATTGCTGGCCTTGACAAATGTCATCAATTATAGCGGTGAAGGCAGCGTTAGTTTAGGCGGACAGGTGATCTCAGGCCCTGTAGCCAGGGGGGAGGCCTAGTTTCCCCCCCCCCCCCCCCCGCCAAAAAAAAATTTGGATGGAGGGGGGCTGTTTTACCGCGAATAAATAATGAAAATAGGTGGTTTTCAAGGTTTTCAACGGGTGGGCCCCCCCGAAAAAAATTTCTGGCTACGGGCCTGGGTGATCGCAAAGGTCATTTACCAGGAGCAGCTTTAGAATTGCGTCCCAATTCTTTTCTTTCGTAAGATTGATGCAACGGGATATCAACTCATGCAGCTTATTACCCGTGGTGTTTCATCAGAAGAGACGAAGATGTCAGGATTTCGAGGCTGCAGGCGCGATCCTTTTTGCCTGTTGGATGAGCAAAAGTGATTATCAATGTAAGTCATTAATAAATTGTGCGGAAATAAAAACAATAGTTCGGCTAGGGAAAGGAATGATTTCAACAAAATAGTGATCTTGATAAACAAGTTATCAGAATCATGAACAACTGCTTTGAGAAATGTGGGACAGGGCTTGAAGATAAGTTGAGCAGGAAATTAAAAAATACAAGACAGAGCTTGACGCTGCATTTGACATAACTGATTGGAGGTGATAGTCTGAGCCACATACAAATTAGGACGCAGCAAAACACGAGAGCAATTGTGTAAGTGACAACTGTTACCATTGTGTTAAGAAATGCGTGATCAGGATTGTTGCCATCGTTTTCGCTGAAACTTCGTTTCATGTAACATCATAATGATGCCACAAATTATAAAGATTTACTGGTTTTGGCTGTCTCTCCTGCGCGTATTTTTTCAGTAAACGTACGGGCACTTGAAAGCTCAGCTCATGTTTTTATATATGGCGATTTTAATCTATGGAGGCGAGGAAGCCACTTAGGAATGACACAAGTTTCTCGGAGGGTGTCTGTTAATTTTGCTGTGCTCACCAAGCTGCGTCTTGGATGGAATTTCTAGATCGCATTGTGACATGCTTCACAATAGGTGCATTTAAGCAAACACAAGCCTCGCAGAATACAATAGATGACATCATAAGAGCGCTGTCAGGTTTACCAATGGTACCCCGACCCATGCAAAGGAGCCGTTTGAAAGGGCAAGCATTCTGGCGTAGCGATATTCAGGAAGTGCTCGTCGCCAACATCCTATGTGAGCTTTTATGCGAGCTCATGCTTCGCTTTGTGCGTTTTAGGGGCGTCAGTATGTATATGTATGGCGGTAGAGCAGCTCGGGCATGACAGTCAGCCTCTGTTTCTACCACCACCATCTCCCGCTGTGTTGGCGGCAGGACATAAATATGGCAGTTGCGTTCCTCGTTGGCGGTTACGCTGATGAGTACAGCACGTAATTGTCGGCGTTTCCTTTATGGATGAGTGCATATGGCCTTCTCCTAAACTAAGAAGCCTTTCTGCTTTTTTCTAACGATCACTCATTCCTTTTCCTTTTATAGCTTCGGCTGTAGAGGCGCTGCTATTACCTGCACGCAAAAGCACCCTACACGCCAACTAAATAAAAAAAAACAATAACATGGCTAACAGTGTGGCTTGGCTGAGTGGTATTGTAATTGGTGTTTAGTGCTCACCCTCACTGGTTTAACGCTGAGGCTTATGCAGGAGCTCACCATTTTCTCTCTATAGATGATGATGCATTTTTACAGTGAGCGCTGTATATCTCTTTCCTTACCGCGGGGAAATTAGGCCTATTTTGGTATGCTGCAACTAGGAATTTTCTGTGCCGTTGCTACTAGGTTTACAGTGCCATTCAACCATCAAAACAAAGACAAATGAACGGTACTTTTGAATGCTTTTTATTTGAAAACAATAAAAAAAAACTTATTTGGCCAAAAAAAATCCTATACAAAAACAAAAAAAATTTTCAAAACTTTTCTTAAAAAACCAAGCGATATATCAGACAAAAAATTTTTTTTGAGAAATTCCGAAATATACAAAATATTTAATTAATCACAAGGCAACGTTATTTAAGAGAATGGCTTAAATCGATAAAGCTGTCTTTGAGTTACGAAAAAACATTACATGATGCATAGCGAAATAGTGAAGTTCTGAGTTAGTCCTACCCGATTTTTTTTTGCAAGAAAAAAAAATTTTACAGCAAAATATTACATACCAAAATGCAAGTACTAAATGTAGAGTTTGAAAGGTACATTTGACGAAAGAAATGGCACATCTGAATATGTAACAAAAATTGACAAACACAAATAATTGAGTACGTTCACAACAAACGTCATAATGATATACTTATATCTTCCGAGTAAAAAATTATGAGAGACGCAAAATATTTAAAACAGCGTAGCGGAGTAGGAGTGAAAAAAACGAAAGTTATAGCTCAGGAACTTCTCGAGCTACAAATTGTTCAATCAGTGAGATCAGTGTGCGAGGCACCAGAACAGTTTCTCGTTGTGAAGCACAAATGGACATTGCAGGTGCGACAGAAAACGTTCGTCTTGTGTTGAGTTTTGTTCACTTGGTAGCATTTTTTACAGTTGCGGCGTATGTCCAATCGGTCAGGCTTGTGCTGTACACCTGTGGGTGGCCGAACTGGGGTGGGAAGAATAGAAGCTGGTGGGGTGTCCTCTATCTCAAGAAACTGCGCAACGAGTTCCGTTCTAAAAGCCATCTCATCAAAGCGAGAAAGCCTAGAAAGTTCCGGTGTTTCTGGACTTTTGCCGGCGATGTTACCTCAAAAAGTATGTAGCTGTTCACAGCTGCAATATCAATGCAGTGGAAGAACAACGTCTTCCACTAGCAGACGCATTTTCTCAGAACATCATAGGAAGCAATCAGCTGGTCAGACTTATCGACCCCTAATATGCCGGCATTGTATTCGTCGATGAGTTTAGGCTTCCTGGTTGTGATCTGTTCCCACCTCCCGTTTTTCTTTTCCCTTCTCTTGGTGGGCACGTGAGGGTTAGCGGTGTGAGCTGTGCTAACAATATGCGCAACACGCCGATCCTTCCATTGAAGGTACAAAACCCCCCTTATCCCGTAGCCAGCGAAATGTCCCCTCTCTTGGATTTTCTTTCCCAAGTCACATTGTTCAATTCCGATGGGAACCCGCGGCGATCTTTTCCGAGTAGTGCCACACGCGAGTGTCTTGCGTTCTAGCAAGTGCACAAGAAGTGATGTGGACGTGTAGAAATTGTCCATGTAAATGACATAGCCACGGTCAAGGTATTTGTCGCAAAGCTTCGTCACCACATCGAAGGGCAGCCCATTTGCGCTAGGTTTTTCACGCTTCCCCGTGTACACTACGAATTGAATGGTGTAGCCAGTCTTCGGATCTGCAAGAACCCACAATTTATATCCCCATTTCACAACTTTGTCTCGAATGTACTGCCGAATTCCGGAGCTCGCTTTGGATTTAACCATTCTTTCATCAACTGAAATTTCGCGATACGGCTGCAAAAACGTCGCAGAGCAGTCATTGATGTGTTGATGAAGCCAAGACACCTTCTCCAGTTTTGTGCGGTAGCGCCGTTCGTTTCGGCCCAATGAAAACACATGATCCGCTGGACATCCGAAACAACTCCGAACATCCTTGGACATCAACGGACTTGCAGGGGATAGCAGTCGGACATCCCGTGCAAAGTGAGTTAAATATGTCCCACAAAGAATATCCTGAGAATATCCTGTCTAGGATGTCTATAGAGAACGTATTGCAAGAGTATTTTGTGTTCTCAATCTCCTTTCGTAATGTTGACTATGGCTGTGCGCCAAACGCGCATAAAATATTATAGCAATAATTAAAGAGTAAGAAAATGATGTCGTATTTTCTGCATAAAAGTTACGAATTTATTCGAAATTTCACGTCCTAGAAACGGGAGAGATGTGTGCGTTAATGAACGACAGAAATTCCTCATCAGCATTGTCTATTTAAACCCCGCGCCTATTCAACAGTTTTCAAAACCTGAAACAATGAAAAAAAGTTAACGTTACTTGCTTTAAGTCATTAAACATACCATTTTTTTGTCTTTAAATACAATATAATTATCCTGTAGTTGTGTTGTTTCGCCTTTTATTCTAAGCGACGCTAACCGACTTTTCGCGCGCCATTTCAACCGCTTTCATGGCCTGTGTAGGTATTGTGTGGCCGGAGCTCTGTTTGTCGACGACTGTTCAGCGGTGCTATGGACCTCGAGAGTTGTGAAAGCTCGCAGAGCTGTAATAGAGGTAAGTTCATAGTCTTCGAACTTGCTGTAGAGCATTTTCGATGCGCGAAAATGGGATACTTGCAGGTGTTTCGTCGGCCCGTTCGTTTCGGCGCCATGTTAGAGAAGGTGTCGCAGCCAGCCGCGCGATATCGTCGCTCTCCGCTGGCGCCTCTTCGACTGTTGTAGAGAATTTCTCTTCAGAAAGCCGCGAAGAAAGTCAGAGTTCTGATAATGAAGAGCCCGTGCTAGATTCCCTGGGTTCTCCAGCCCAAACATCCACCGCTGCGTCGTCGCCTTGTGGGCCAGCTACTACGTGCAGCGACATTCACGTTGAGATTAGCGCCCACGTTCAGCGACAAGTTAGTGAGGTCTCAGGGCCGCTGTTTGGCGTTGATCGTGAAGCTGCCAGGTTTGATTTAAAAGATGGCCTGCGAGCCTGGGCACTTCAGCACAACGTCACGCACCGTTGTCTATCGGACCTCGTGACGCTGTTAAGAAAGTCACCTGGCTTGTCGGACCTGCCTAAATGTGCAGTCACACTGATGAAAACACCAAGAGTTTGCGAAGGTGTTTCCCACATGGGTAGTGGAAAGTACCGGCACCTTATATTCCCACACGGAGCCAATGCGTACCGTGCGAGAATATGTTGTTGTGTAGAGAACTTGGCTTTCTGCATGTTTAAGAGTGACAGCCAGCTTGCATTTTGTTGTTTTCAGTTACTTTCAACAATTTTTACTTTCTCTGACCACCTTTCTGTATATTGCGTGTGTATAGCTATAAAATAGCACTTTATGGTAGGCTTTTTTTGTTGGCTCTCATGAGTTTGCTTAAAGGTAACCTTTTAATTTAACAGGTCACTTCCAAGGCAACAAGAGGACATGGAGGCATTTATTGAAGAACCCATTGATTACCCAAATTGATTGAATGTTATTTGAAGCTTTCAGTGTTTGCATATTTTTAAAATTTTATTCAGCTATTTTCCTGTCCAAACTAAATCCTAGTCAAGGCCATGAAGAGGCTCTTTGACCCCAGCCCAATGTTGTAATCAATAAATTTTTAAACTTTCAATGTCATGACCCAATTGATTAGGACACTTGTAAAGGCGTGTCATGTACTGTGTCAATAAATATTGCACAGGTTCATTTTTTTTTGTTGTTGTTTTTGTATCTGCTGTACTCGCCGATACGTATTTCTTCTATGTGCAATTTTCAATTTCACTTTATATGTATATGACTTTTTTTTTTGTACTGTAGAGTCTCATACATATGCTTTCACTTTTTGCAACACGAAGAGACCTGCCGCTGACCTATCTATGCTATCAAGTTTCATGTACAATGCCGTCTTCTTTTAGAGATTTTTTATTGCAGGCATCTAATTCTTGTTAATGTTTATAGAGTTTTGTTTTGAGAAGATGATAAGGAAAGAAGCACCCGCTATTTATGTCTGTGGCCCCACCTTTTATTTGTGCTGCCATGACTGGACATCAGTGACCAGAGTGCCTGCTGTGAGCAAGATGTGAAATATGTCCAGTCACAGTGTGCAATATATGTGTTCTTTCCAACAAGTTTGGTCTTAAATAAAAAAGGTTTGTGTTTGCAATACATTTGGCTAAGAGTTTCTCTTGCACAAGTGGGCATTTGGGTTTTATAATGTTGCCATGTGTCGAATTTCATTTAATTGCTAAAATTTCAGCAGTTTGAAGCATGCGTAGTTTTTCTTTGCTTTCAGGTGATAATTGAATTGAGTGCTTCGATCAAGTCAGAAATGCATCTCGATACAAAAATTTGGGCCTGTACTTTAGTCAAAAAGTGCTATTCTAGCAGTTTCAGCGCTTAATACCACTTTTAGAGTGTAAAAAAGACTTATGAAGACTTCTTATAGAAAACACCCTGCACAAAAGAGATCCCTTAATCTCCATGTCACGTACGCAGTGTGTCCCACGGGACTTGCAACGGGATAACCGTCGGATCAGGAAAGAGCGGCCAAACTGACTTGCAATGGATGTCTGGCGGTGTTGTTTCGGAAATGCAGTGGATATCCGAAATCCTGTCGGGGTTGTCCTAAGGACATCCATAGAATACCATTTTTGTCAATGGGGGGATCCGAAACGTGCAGAATGGCCAGGAGCGCGGTGAAACGCCGCCTTGGCATGACTTTTGGGGGAAGAAGTCCCGAAAGCAATTTAGTCGTACTCCAGTACAGATTTAAACGCGGAAGTTATAATATCCCCAAGTAAATCAGGAGTCCGATGAACTTCATCAGCTCCTCCGGCGTCACCTCCTTCCACGATCCATCTTTTTCACTGTATGTCGGCTTTTCAAGTATGTGGGCCCACGCATACTTGTTGGTGTTGAGGCAGATTGCGCGGATGACCTCCGCCGTGAAGAAGAGGGGAAAAAAATCCAGCGCTCTCGTCAGCCGATGTGCGCTACTGCGGAGCGTCATGCCTGAGGTCGATGCCCGGAATCCCTCTGGGGTCGGAAGTCCATGCGTCTTTGAGCTGGAGGCAGCACGTCGTGCCCAAATAAGCAGACACGCTAATAATAATAATAATAGTAATAATAATAATAATAATAATAATAATAATAATAATAATAATAATAATAATATGTGGGACACATACAGAGCAAGTCAGCCGGCTCCAGAACACGATAAACAAAACAGAAAGTGAAAAAGAAACTATTCGCGACTAACAGCTGATGTTCTCGGCTGATCTGGTGAAGTTTCTTCATCGGAGCTGAAATCCGACGTTAACACATCGTCCTCGGATTCATCACTGCTCGAGAAATCCAAAAGATTGCTTGTCGAGGCGTCGGCATCGAGTGAAATCGCTTTTTTTCCGAGCGCGCGTCGTTTCGGATTTCGACGCCATCGCGCGGCTCACGTGCGCTTCAACCTTAACGGGCGCGCCTAAGGCGCGCCCTTTAAAAATCGCCGCCGCGCGCTATAAATGCGAACCGTGCAGAAACAGCAATTCTAGTGTGTGTACAATTGCCTAGATGGCGCTACAAGTCCAAGCGCACTAGTCGGTCATGTAGGCTCCCTAAAGCGCACGGTGGTTGTTTTAGCAGAAGTGCCGCCGAGCCCGCGCCATAGAGTTGAGATACTGACTCTAGAGGAAAACCTCCCCATAGGGCCCATGCATTAAAACCTATAACCGCTCGGGAGCCGCCATGATGGAACGATACTCCTCGGCTTTCGGGTGACGTCCACTCGCATTCGCCACTGCATGCTGCAATAACCCCTGGCATTTTTTCTTCTTTCATGGCTCTCTATTGCTTCGCAGTCAGAGACTGTCACATAAAGCCGAGTTTTTAGCTCGTGGCAACAAAAAACACGTACGAGGAGACACTGAATACCTCTCACCCGACGCGCAAGCACGCCGGTGTAATCGGCCGCACGCTGTGCGGCAGTGCTGCCAGATGGCGCGAAGACAAAATCAGTAGCCGGACCCGCTAAAAATCAGTAGATTTTCCGAAAAGTCCGTAGATTCATTAAAAATAAATTTGATGCGAAAATTAATTAATTAGCAGTTCTAGTAATTATTTAATTGTTTACACTTATTATAATTAGTGAGCACTTACAAAAATGTTACATAAAATAAATATAATGGACTTTCTTCACGATCGGTAGAGCACCCCCTGGCGCCGAGAGCCATGTTCAGTCGACGCGACAACGTGTGTGTTCCTTCGCACCTGTGGCCTCCGAGAATGCCCGCCGGCAGGTTTCGGAGGCTATGCGCAACCGAAAATGTTTCGGGTGATCGCCGCTTGTGGCGCAGTCGAAGTATTTTCGGTGCGCATGCGCAGAAGGCGGCCATGAAACCATCTGTAGGCAGAGAGCACGGTGGCGGAATGCTCGCCTCCGAGATTTGGTGATGCACATTCCAGTGGTCGTTTGCGAGCACTGACTTTGTTTGAAAGTAGTGAATTCATCAGCTTGAGAGCTCTACAACGAGAACAAGCAGATATACACGTTATGTCCCTCCTTCCTTATCATGTAATGGCCCGATTATTTTAGTAATAATGCTTCGTTGCTCTTTTACATCAACTTTTGCACAGCCTTCGGAGCGCTCGAAAACGGCCCTGCGACTGTACCACAAAGATCTCCTGACAACTAAGAGAATTTATCTCTCTTGCTGCATTAAAAGGTGCATTATGGAACAACAAACCATGTACTTATGAAATTAATTTATATGTATACCCGAAAACAAAACAAAGTCAAGAGTACGTATGTCTATCCCAAAAGCATGGATGTTAGTGAAGAAACGAATTTGAAAAGCCTCTTCCATAGGTCAGACGGGAAGATGCATTAACGATCGTCTACGCGAACACAAATTAAACGTTAGAAACAAAAAATAATTACGGTCATTTGTCTGTGCATTGTTTGGAGTGCGGTTGCGCACCAATGTATGGGTCTTGCACGGTACTGGCGAAGCACAGAGATAAAAATGTGAGGGAGATTATTGAAGCCCAAGCTATCTCTCGAAATAGTGACACGTGTGTAAGTGCACCGTCAATTGAGCTCTTAGATCGGGAGAGGGCCTATCTGGTTGGCTGCTGAGTGGAGTGGTGGCGTTGATGTGCATGGTTAAATAGGTGGTGTTTTCTGGAAATAAACTTGTTGAAGTTAGCGCATTGTGTTGTCGTCTCCCTACGTCCTTGTTTGCTAGCGCAAAAGATGTTTTCAAATACTGTACATACTCCTTCCTCTTCTTTGGCAGCGGGGAAGAACCGTCTTCAGAGTCCGAATTGGAGCCGCTCATCTTGGCGAAAAATCGAATAGGCTGGACGACTGGATGGAACCGTTGGGAAGCAGTCGGTGAAGAGTGGATACATCTTGCTTCGACGACGCTTATATAGCCCCGCAACCTGCAATGCCCTTTCCCTCGTTCTTTTCCATTCCTTTTTTCTCGACGAAGCGTGTTGCTACATGCATTACTATTCTGAATGTTGCACTTTGTTGCACAACGTTGGGCAGCATATGGCAATTTTGATGGAATGCTTGGCGAATTTGATACAACATTGCCGTCTTTCCAGCAAAGTTGATCAACAGTAATTATTAAGTGATATTGAATTGAATTGACGTTATTTGAGAAAGTAAAAAACGATGTTTCAGGTTACCAGGGATAGAAAAGCTGGTCAAGACAGTTTGGGAGTGTTCTGGCGACCCTACACACACGTCGGCATAACGTGCAACAAAAACAATCAAATTTGCATACACATGTGCATTGTACATGGCTGATGTCCAGGAATGAAGCATGGTTGCAAGTGCCACGTGTATGTTGACTTCATGAATGTTGGGTGAAATTCGGGATGTTTGATTAGTGCCATTCCTTTATTCATTGCTTCTTTATAAATATTTTTTCGTATGTATTTAGTATGTATTGTTTGCTGTGATGGACCGCATGGGCATTTTTCATTTGGTATTGTCGCTTTCCTCTGCCTGTAATTTTGGGGTGAAGGGGCGACTCAAGCTTGTAAAATGCAGCCTTGTCCCCTTCGCGCCAAAGCATGTATATACTGTACTCTTATGTACTTGCCACGTGGTCGAATAAATTCTAGCTCCAACGATATAACCATTTCCCAGTGAGGAGACCTGACACGTGGTTGAATAAATTCCATCTCAAACGATATCGCCATTACTCAGCGAGGAGAAACAAAATGTGAGAGCTTATGTTAATGATGTTATGCAAAAACACACACTCTGTAGTTCTTAAAATGAAATTTGAGCGATTTTACTGAGCTCTTCTTTACTTATTGCATTTAGTAATGTTGGTAGCGTGAACCGCAGCATGTGTTCGCCATGATTAGCGCGACATTTTTTAATGTGCCATTCTTCCGGTCTCTGTTTTATATTTTGTTCAGTTGGCTTGAAGTCCTGCTAGTGTTTGCAGAGCGTTATTTTTCTTCACTAAACCAGATTCATACTGACACCATTTGATAATTGTATATGGAATTTACCGGGATAATGTTGTGTCTTGTAAAACGTTTGCCGGTGTGAGGGAGGTGTGGGACCTTGCATACTAATGGAAGCACATGTTTTTGCACTACTATCTTGTTGATGTTTTCGTTTGTGGTTGTACCCCAAACCAAGAAGTCATACATACTGTAACTTTAGCGCAAACACACGAGGACACACAAGAAAGGGAACACACGGACCAGCGCACTGCGCTGGCCCGTGTGTTCCCTTTCTTGTGTGTCCTCGTGTGTTTGCGCTAAAGTTACAGTATGCAGCTAAACCAACTAGCCCGCTTATCCGTATTACTGCAAGAAGTCATAATTAGTTATTGGTAGAAAAAGAGCACTGTCGAAAAACGTTTTGACACATGTAGGGCATCCAAAATAAACACGGCGTATCGCACCAGATGTTCGTGGCAGCATTACCTTATCAATATTTGTTGCAACATTCACTGGCAATTGAGCGCCGCATTTGAGTAGAACGCTTGGGAAGAATTGTGTACCCGCAGAAATGCTGCAACACTTCTGGAACTAAAATTGGTCGTTCTAACAGTAAGATTTTCAGGATTTCAGCTATACAATCTAAAGATTCTGGATCCCAAGCCCACCGCAGGCACTATCATCTTCAAATCTGGTTTGCCAGGCTGTTCATATCTTGATGCAGTCGAGATTATCCAGTACTTGATTATTTGAAAATGTATATAGTTAACTACCGTGAGCAATAACTGAACCACAATATGAACGTCCAGAAAAAGTTTAGTTTTCGCTCGCGATACTCTGCGTGAAGAAACCAAATTTTGAGGCCGTCAGCATAATTTCATCCTTCTTTGTCGGAGTATGCAATGCCACCATCCTCTTGAGAAGGGTGCGGGTGAATTGATCACGGGCTTGCTTCTTTTCTTAGACAAAACGTAATTAATGAAACCAACAGAAAATGAAGCTAATTAAGATATACTGGACATTACTTATATACAGGGGCGTAGCCAGAAATTTTTTTTCGGGGGGGGGGGCACCTCCTTGATTTCGGGGAGGGCACCTCCTTGAAATGGCCATTTTTCGCTATGTATGCCATGGTGAAAAAAAATTTCGGGGGGGGCACGTGCCCGGTGTGCCACCCCCTGGCTACGCCACTGCTTATATATGTTTCGTACAGTAAGTGGATGACAAAGCGACCGCCGCACAATTGATAGAGCATCGGACGCGTAATTGGAAGACTGTAGGTTCCGTCCCCATCGGCGGCAAGTTGATTTTTTATGCACTTTAATTCGTTTCCATTGACGTCAGAATTACTATGCTACAGTTAAAGGCTACAAATAATGCCTCCTATACCTTCCTTAGCTTCATTGTCTGTTGGTTTCATTACGTTACTGGCTTCATTTTCATTAGGCTATAACATATCCTACAAGGCAGTTTTGCTGCACAACAAAAATT